>JAAAKG020150888.1:0-59046 GCA_010014905.2 Druon quercuslanigerum
GTAACTAAGTAACGTTACAATTTACTTTTTAAAAAAGTAACAAAGCTACCCTATAAGTTACAAGTGACGTAACTTTTGAGCAAGTCAGTTATTTGTAACAAGTTACTACCCACCTGTTGGTGACCATACAGTCCTGTAATAATTTGCGAGAAAAATATTCATTATTATTCTCGCCTCTGGGTGCTAAAACCCGTTTTACGCGGATATGACATTTACGCCAGGAGACGAATTTCTACCTAACTTATGCCTTATAGGAGGTATGAAAGAAATCTGAGAGAAAAGGAGAGAATCACCTGCGGGCAAAAGGGACAGGATGTCGATATTCACCATGAATAGAATGACTTTTCGGTGGAAAAATTGAGGCTCGCTGTGTAAATCACGTAACACCGCTTAACGACTTTCCTTTTACACTCACACAATACCTGTTCCTTTTAAATAGCCCAATAATTCTTCCCTTTCATAGATTCTCTCAAACCCAGACTCCGAGACATTTCTGAGCTTTTTCGGTAACGCCTCCTCTCACCAGTACAAAATTAACCTTTCGTCTAAGAGTAAATGCATTTTTCATTCTTAAACTATTATAAATAAATATAAAGAAAAATAAAGTATTATAAATGAAAAGAGGAAGCGACAAAAAAGTATTAAAAATATCACACGCAGATTTGTTCAAGAGAATTAAAATTTATATTTGAAATAAGAAAGAGTAACTTTATTATTAAATATGAATCATAAGTTGTATT
This sequence comes from Druon quercuslanigerum, assembly GCA_010014905.2. Classification (NCBI taxonomy): domain Eukaryota; kingdom Metazoa; phylum Arthropoda; class Insecta; order Hymenoptera; family Cynipidae; genus Druon; species Druon quercuslanigerum. The sequence goes on from JAAAKG020150888.1 coordinate 741, forward strand.
TTTACAACAGTTTCAACATTAACATTTTAAAATAATTTCATTGCGTTAATTTTAATATGTAAATTATATTATTATATTATATTATGTTATATGTATATAAAAATTATATTATTTTATATATTATGCGTAAACTATATACTCTTGTAAGGCGGATATTCCGTTCTGAGTCTTAAATTGGCTTAATTATTTAAAAAAAAAAAATTCACTCTAAGGTTAAGTTTGGCTTCTTCAAACCAAAATTAGACTTTCATGTTTAAAACTTTGAAGTACTTGGTTAATTTAATTTTCTGCACAAAAAATTTCATTGATTTAAAACCGACTAATCAAACTGTTTAATTAATGATTTATGTAAATTAAATTATACTGATCAAAATCTACAATTTGAAATCGCTCCTTACTTTGATATTTTGAAAGCTTAAAAATAATGAACTTAAAAATTTCTTTTTCCGAAATGTCCTGACTTTACCCGACTTTTCTCTGATCGTAATACAATTTTCTTTTTAATTATAAAAACAGCCTCACACCTAGGAGACCAATAATGTTAATGTCAAAAAGTTTGGTTTTAAAAACATTCTGAACACTTTGAGTGGCAACAGTAATACAAAATTTTATAAGCGTTCATCCACAAATAATTGCACCAATAAATATTTAATTTTAATCAAAAAGGGTTGAATAAAGTAAAACAATAACCATTTTCAACAAATTATTGGAATCCCGAACAAAAAAAGATTAGTTTTTAAACAAAAAGAAAATTTTTCAAAAAAAGTATTTGAATTTTTAATCAAGAAAGATTTATCAGCGAGTAAAGAAAAAAATATGATCCATAATGTGGAGTTTCCAAGAAAATAAGTTGAATTTTCAATTTAAAAATATGTATTTTCTACCAATGTCATTGAATTTTCGTCTCAAAAAAGAAGAGTTTTGAGCGAAATAAGTGATTTATCAACTAAAATTAATTTTCTACCAAAAAATGGAATAGCTGCATTTTCCGAAAAAATTAATTTTCAGCAAAAAACAAAACGGATGTTCAACAAAAAGTTAAATTTTTAACTAAATTGAAAAATCTTAAAAGAAATACTTTAAATTTCAACAAAACAGATGAATTTTCAACCAAAAAGATTAAATATCTATCAAAGAAGATACATTTTCGACAAAAAATGGAATAGCTAAGTTTTCAGTTAAAAAAATAATTTTTAATCAAAAAATACTTTTTAATAAAAAAATACTTTTGAACTTTCGAAATAAATTTTCGGACCAAAATATTAATTTTCTACCAAAAAAGATAAAGTTTCAACAAAATACAGAAATTTTTTAACCAAATAGTTGGATTTTCACCTGAAGAAGATAAATTTTCAACCAAACATTGAATAGTTACATTTTTAGTGAAAAAATTTAATTTACAACATTTGAGCAAGAACTGATTTAAATATCCTCTAATTTCCAGATTTTTCTGTTTTGCTTTGTAAGAGGTCATCTGGAAAAATAACAATTTTTAATAGAACCAGCAAAAATTAACCATTTATAATAACTTTTAGTTTTCATTATTAGAATTTAAATGTAAATAATGCAATAAAAATAAGCAAAATTTGTCAGTTTTCATTTATTCTAAAAATAAAATTTTGATTATTATTTAACAATAAAGTTACTTGCGCTCATGTCAAATATAAATCGAAATACTGTTCTATGCGTCTCTCTTGATTAAAAATAAAATAATTTAATACATTTATGTATCAAATTATATCCGCGTTTAAAATGTCAAATTTAATTCTACTTGGATAAATACTGAATCCGGAAATATATCCAAAATTGATTTTTTATGTTTTTTATATTTAAAAAAATATTATATGCACAAGAAAAGGAAACTCTAAGACCCTCAGTATACAAATTGGGAGAGCAGCGAAGTTTTAAAGTTCTGCTCAGGAAATGTCTTAAAACACAATTTATAAAAAGGATTCTATTAAATATATAAATAAAAAAATTAGCTGTATTTCCAATTTCGATTCTTGACCCACAGAAATTGTTTTCCTTGAGCATTTTTGTTACCAGAATATTTTCAAGTGCCCAAGAAAATTTGTCCCCTATTTACACAGGTGTTAGGAATTTTTTCGAGCGCGGGTAATCAAGCTCCATATCTATCGATTCCAAATTAATTATTCATTTTTTAGGATTCCAATACCCTGCTTTTTCGTGATGTATCGATTTCGAATTCCAGAATTTTTTTATTTTTGACCCACCTTCAATTACATCCTGATTACCCCACATGTGGGTAAAGCGGCACATCTTTCATTATCTGTTAAAAACACAATATTCCTTCTTCTAAGTTTTCAAACTGAAGCTTTACAATTGTTATTTCCAGGCATCTATATGTTTTACATAAAAAAAAACATAAATATCGCACCCAGAAATGCGGAATCAAGGGTGCGCCGCTTTACCCCACATGCGCCACTTAGCCCCAGTTTACGGTACTTTGTAAGAAATGAAGCGTTTTTCGAGGAGACTTTTAAACTTGATTAGCATAATGAGAAAAAGGAAGAGGTGTTTACTCCCCGGGGATAATTTTTTTACAATTTTCACGTCAGGTTGCAATTGGCTGTGCACCGTAGCCCCCGTTAATAATTTATGATGAAATCAATGAGGCGTCGCACTTATCGCAACTCATCTGTGTCTTCCGATACTGAAGTGCAACGTGGGAGTGAGTCTGAACCTTTCCTTTGAAAATTGCGAGTTTGCAAAGCAAAGGTAAATTCCAGCATCTCGGCTGATGGTGAACTGTGCAGGTGCATAACACCCACGCAGCAAGCGCAAGGCGTGTCGGTAGGTGGAATCAAGCTCTGTAAATTGTGCGAATATAATGAAGCAAATTATCGTCACCGATGACGCAAGACAATCGCTAGATTCGTGTGATCTCGTGACAATGTCGTGCGAATTTCTCAGGAAGGCAATTAAATTATTTAATTGCATATCTCTCATCTTGTCCAATATTTTATTATTATTTTATCATTCTTTGTTTTATTGCGCTGTATGGGTGAATATCACAAAGAGGACAATATGGTCTCTACAGAAAGAACTGAGAGTACGAAATGTTGCAAATCAGATGATTATTACCCTGCTTGAATAATTTCCATCACCGTTTCATACCCCAATTTTTTCGTGTTTAAAAGAATAGTTTTCTAAATATATTTACGGCAGAAATAATTAAAAAAAAAAAGTTTTTAGAGCTAATTCGAAAGCCCTGGAAATAAATGATAACTGATCAGTTTGATATAATTTTCGAAACATTCAGGATAAAATGTAGAATTTTAAGGTTTAATTATAAAAAAAGTTCCGTGCTTTTAAAAGTGAGTGTAGAATAAAAAAGTTCAATAATTATTGTGGCATAATTCAATAATTAAAAATATATATTCATAGGTATTAAATTAGAGATTTTGAGTAATTGCAAAGCACTGTGTGCTAAGTGAAGTACAGAATTGAGGTCCGGAAAATTTGAAAAATGTTTCTTATTATTATCTTGATTATTTATTTTAGATAAAAAACCGCTGCTAAAATTTTATTTTGATTCCAAATCCTACCAGCAATAGGGCATTGATAAACATAGTTAAATTGAATTAAAAAAATAAACAATTAAATCAAATTTATGCGAATTTAGAGAAATATAAGAGAAAATTTATAAAAATTCAGTGTGAAGTATTTAAAAATTTAGAAGTTAGAAGAATTTAAGTGAATTCCAAATGAATAAAGCTAAGGCTTATTACTCAATAAATAATTAATATCTTATAGGGGTAACACATTTTTAGCCTTAAATTAATATTAAAAAAACGAAAACTTATTTTCAGCCCTTTAAAAGCGGGAACTCTAAACATTTTTTAAATAAAATAAATTTTACGGCTGTACTTTTTAACAAAAGTAAGAAATATACAGGGCAGAATTTTCAAAATTCAAATTTGTATTGGTCACCCTACTATATATCTTCTGAAAAGAAAGCGTAAGATATAATTGTTAAATACATGCATTTCCAGAATTAATCCCGGAATTAAAAAACTCATTTTTATTCCAGTTATAATTACAGAGTTTAAAATACTTTTAAAAAGTCTTGGAGCTCTTATTTCATCCGAGAAAAAAACAGTTTTTCATTAATTTTATGACTGAAAGTTTAATTCTACAGAAAGTGTCTTTCTTTGGCCACAAAGTAACGGATGTAGAAGTGTTATTTTATTATAATATTTTGCAACTTCTGATGCAACAAAAAATAAATATTATATTACAACTAAAGGCGCGTAAAAATCAATAAAATAAATAATAAAATTATAATTTTCACATTTGAAGTTTCAAAAAGCAGATCTAATTGTTATTTTGACTTCGAAAATTACATAAATTGTTTATATCGAAAGATTGTCAGTTAAGTTAAAAAAAACTATATAATCATACAATTAGAGAGTACATATTAATCACGAAAATAATAATTTGTGCAAAGGTTGTAATTAATATTATTAGGAAAAAATTTTATATGTTGTTCTAAAATACTTTTTTTATTTTCAATTAAAAATTGAATAATTCAAGCTTTTTGATTTTCACTCATATATGTATTATTGAGGTGGTTAAAAAAAATAAAGTTCAATTTTTTATAAAGAAGGTTAATTTTAAATGAAACTAGTGAAAATTTTAGGAACCTCTAAAAATTATTTACCCGAATGTTGTTCATTCTTTAAATTTTTTATTTATTTTTTAATTGTAAATTTTGACTACATAATGCAGAAAAGTGTATTTTTTCGCAAATTTTTAAACAAATTTCAGTGGCTTCACTTATTTTTATTCTTTTTTCACTCACATATAAATATTTGAGCAATTTCAATTTCTTTACAGAAAGTTCCGATTTAAATTAAATAGTTCAAGTTATTCAGAGAATGTGAAAATTTGTTATATTTCTTTGAAAAAAATGTCCAAAGAAATAAAAATGGTCTACAAATGTATTGGTAAGTCATAACAAGTGGCAACATAGAAGGAGCTAATGAAATTTGTTTAGAAATTTGCTAAATACTACACTGTCATGCGTTAATGCCTTCAAAACTTGTATTACAACAAAATAAAATTATTTACATAATTTGCAATAAAGTGAATAGATCGTGTTGATCTTTTATTCAATCCAATTAGTTCATATTACTCAGAGAACGTGTCAATTTCGAATTTTTTTTTGAAAAAAGTTTAAACAAACATAAATTGTTTAAAAAAATGATAGGTAAGTGAGTAAAATACCAGACATTCCAAAATTCTACGGATTTTGTTGAAAAGTATGTAAAGAACAAAATTTTTATTCCTTATTCCAGGCAACAGTTATATTTAAGCAACAAAAATTTGTTTTAAAAATTAACAACAAAACAAACACAAAGAGCCATTCCCGCAAGAAAAATTGAAACTTTGCGTTTTTTTAAACCACTCTAATGTATCATGTTAATACTTACCTAAACTTAGTTTTCGATAAAACCCACTTTTCCCAGGTTTTGTTTATTTGTTCAAATAACACTAAGAAGTCATAAAAATTAATATTAGAAATCTAAGAAAACGATATCTTTTGACGCAACGTATAATATCAATTAATTGAAATATAAGATAGGTTTCATAACCAGGAGCTGACGGTATTAATTTCATTTAATAAGTCTGCATTCTGTCGAGCGTGAAGATTGCATCAATACAAATCAGATTATTAATCTATGTAACAATATTATTTGTTTTTTTATGTTTCTACTTATATTTAATTTTAATCCCATAACAGTTCAAATTGGATACTAAAAAATGCGAAGATAGTTCCTCCGTACATCTTAAACAGTTTTTATAACTTAAATTTTCGCGCCCTTTTTGTCAAAGCCTTGAACCCAGCGGCTGCGGCGTCTTCCCCACGCAGCCACGTGGCACGCTTCTCGTCATACCCGGCGTCATTCGGCGTGCAATTTCGTTCTGTACAGTTCTGTTCGCGAAGGTTAGAAATATGGTCTGCCTCTTTCAGTGAAAGTCTTTGAAAAAATTGTTATATTTTGCTGAAATGTGTATTTATAAGTTAATAATATAAGCTATTTTTATTTTAGGCGAGTGAAAACTGAACTTTTAGTCACTAAAAGTATTCCGAAACGTGTGGAAAATGCAAACAATGATTTGCTTAATGGTGAATTGTGTTTGTAAATAAAGTCAGCCAGAATTAAATTTGTGATTCTAAAGCAGTGCAGCAGACGAAACTATTTTGTTCGAACTGGTAAGAAACATGGTACTTATTATTAGAGAATATAAAACTTAAAGTTGGTCGAATTGATATTGGAAATATAGGCGGCGCTGTAGTTTATGACTTTTGTTTTTCCATCCTTCTACAATCTTGTAGATTAAAGAAAGATGGAAAAACAAAATGGTGGGCGTAAACAGGTCAATCGACTATAGCGTCACCTAGAATTCCGATCCAACAAATATTTTATTGCTCATTAAATTGTATTTTAACAATCTTTTATTTAATATTCTGTTTCTTACAGCTTCTTTCTCTCAAGGCATTAAAAAATGGCTCGAAAATACTTCAAGAAAACACCGATCTTCGTCGTTGAGGATCATAACGAAGTTTTACCCTGCATTTATCGTTGTTTGGGTTCAAAGCATCTTCCCTTCGAGGGCAACACATTCATTCATTTGGACTCTCATCCAGATATGCTTATTCCGAAAGACATGTCGGCTGACACCGTGTGGGATAAGCAGGAACTTTTCAGTCAACTCAGCATCGAAAACTGGATACTTCCTGCAGCTTACGCAGGACATTTGAAGAACCTGGTCTGGATTAAGCCACCATGGGCGAAGCAGATGGCAGACGGCATGTCAACATTTCTCATTGGGAAACACAAGGAGTCTGGCCTCATAAGATTAACCTGTTCTGAGCCATATTTCGTGAGCGAGGCCCTCTACTGCTTCCCTGATGAACTAGAAAACACCCGAGAAGTGACCCTTCACGTGATAACGATGGGTTCCTTCATCGAAGATCCAATGAACAAAGATGATTTTCCTGCAATTGCATCAGCTCTTCGGCAATATCTGCCAGAAAAAGATACTCCATTTATTTTAGATGTCGATCTAGACTTCTTCAGCACCAAGAATCCTTTCAAAAATCTTTATGAAACTGCAAACCTTTATGAAAAACTAGCTCCACTTTATGAATTCAAGAGGCCTGATTGCGCTGATCCGGAAATTCTGAAGGAAGCCACAACTGCTCGAGATGAACAATTATCAGAATTGCAGGAGCTATTTTCGTATCTGGAGGAACATAGGAATTTGCAAGGCTACGAAAAATCAAGAACGGCGAGATATGAAGCTGTGGAATTAATTTATCATGAGATAATGAGATGTTATAAAGATTCGGAGATTAATTGGACCTTGGTTCATGATGCTGGTTGCACCATTGATGACACTGATCTTCCACATCACGTGACCAGTCAGCAGGATCTTGATAGACTTATCACTGGTACTTTTCGGTCTTTTTTGGCCGTTTTGCCTGCTCCTCCTACGATTGTCACTGTTGCAAGATCCAGTTACGATGAATATTGTCCTCCAGAAGATGTTGATCAGATTCAAGTCGGCGTGCTTGACGAATTGAAGCAGAGAATTTCAGCTGAAGTGGATATTAAACTACTTTATTTAGAAGAAGACACTTATTAGATATGTGAAACAATTTGTAACGCCGTTTTTGTGATGTATCAATTTTCTGAATTTTGTAACACCCTGATTAATAAAAAAATTTTCCTATACTTACTATTTGTTAAAATGAAATCTCCTATCTTAAATTAAGATTCCGGTTTACAAATATTTTTCATGGTTATTAAAATAAAAAAGTCTAGCTCTTGAAGCTGAAAATTTTTTATTTGAAGTGATAAAAACTTAAGTTTAAATTGATCCGAGTGACCTTTTTAGTCACAGAAAAAAATTCCCGGTTCGATAATATTTTCCGCGGCCAATAAAAGTAAAAAATTCGAACTCTTTAACAATTTAGAGCTAAAAATATTAAAAATTGAGATTACATTTTTGTTATAAACTGGGCAATTCTGAAATTAGAAGTCAAATTATTTTTATTTTATATACTTTAAAAATCTTTGAAAAAAATAACAATTTTATTTTAAAATCTTCAGAAATTTACATTTCCTTAAACTCTTCCAGATTCATTTTTGCCTATTTTGGAAATGTTTCTAAAAGTTTTTAAATATTATCTTAAAATTAAATTTAAAAAAAATAGAGTTATTTTCAAATTTCCCAGGAATCTTGAAAAATGTATTGTTTTCGTTTGAAGTCTCACATTTTTAAAAATCTTTTTTTGCGAAACCTGCCCTAATCTGTATTTTGTTTTAAATTAATATGATTAAATTAATGAATAAATGAAATTAAATAATTTCGTTTAAATTATTTGAGGTAATTTTAAATTAATTTTTAATTTTTTCAACTTAATCGATTTTTTTCTAAGAATAATAATATGTGTTAAATATTTATTGTACATCAAAATTCAACAATATTGCTTGCATGTTAAAGTTTTTTAAATAGAACAATAAAAATTATAACGCTCAAAGTTTAGTATTTTTTTAGTTTTGAATATTTTATTTATAATTACTAATTTTGAATGAACAGTAAAAAATTTCTAATTATTAAGCAGTTCCTTTTCTGAGTTAAAAAATTTCAAATTATAAAGTTAAAAATTTTGAATTAAAACAATATTTTAAATTGTGTATTATTTTGAAGTTATTGACAAATTCTAATTAAAACAGTTTAATCTTTAACGTTAAAATCTGAAAATTAATAAATTTTGAACTGATTTAGTATCTTCTTGTAAAATCAATTAATCTTCACTTGTGAATCCTCAATTTAAAGTTCGATTTTAAAAATCATATATTCACAGCTGATAACTGAAAAATTTTTTATTTTAAAATTCTTTAAATGAAAAATGTACTCATTAAAATTTAAAATGGAAAATTTTTTAATGAAAGATTTTGGAATTTACTTTTCCCAGTCTCATAAAATTCCCTTTATTTTCCCGGTTTTCCCAGTACAGCGGACTTCCTAATAAATTTAACACTCACAAATAAAAAAAATTAACTGGAACAAATAAAATTGTAACTTCAGAGCTTAAATTTAATCTTAAGTTTTAAGGTTTTCTGTTTCATACAATTTAGTTTCAAATTGGTTAAAAAAATTATTTATTATTGCTAATTTAAAATAAACAGAATATTATTAAATATGAAAAAGCTGTTCTTTCTCATATAAATAAAATATTTTAAATTTAATATTTTTATTAATTTGAAATTGTTTAAGAATTAAAATAAAAAATGTTTATAAAGTTTAAATTTAATAACACAGCAAATTTTTTGGTCTGTAAATTGTTTAATGTTTAACACAGAATCGTCATATAAAGTCAGTAACTCTTAATTTCAGAAAATTCGAACTACAGTTTAATAAAAAAAAACAAGAAATAATTTATTTTTAGAGTTGATTAACTCAAAGCGTTTTTTAATCAGAAAATTGCAAATTCTTCTCATTTTTAATGATTTACTTAGTTGTTTAGTTTAATGGAAAAATTTTAAAGTAAAAGATTTTACAATTGAAGGGATGGCAATATCGAGCAATAGATAACTAATAAAATGTGAATTATTTAGTAGAACAAAAAAGCATTCTGTAAAATGGAAATCACTATTTAACGATGAAGCAAAAGTCCGCTCTCAAGCTGAAGTATTATAGAAGTTAAAAAATGTTGATTAAAGAACTTAGCCAACTCAGAAAATTTACCAAGAATTGAAAAAAAATTTTCTCATGCGGTTTCAAAATCTTTACATAACATAAGGCTTTACATAACAATTAAAAAACGAATTTTCAATTTTTTGCAAAAATAAAATCTTGCTGTCAAGATATTGAGATGTTAAATAAAAATAAAAAATGTTTGATCCAAACAAATTATCCCATTCTGAAAAAATCAAAATTAGTACTCAAATTAAAACTGCTGGTGGAAAAAGGAAAAAAACTTCCCATTGCTCGTAAATTATATGAACTTACGGGAACTTATGCCTGCACGTGTTCAATCGCGATGCATAATAATTTATATTAATTATGCATGGTGAAGTTCGTATGCAGAAAGGCAGGTTCATAAGTACCATAATTTTCTATGTACGTACACATATGTAGGACACGTGGGTGGCGAGAAGAAATATCCCATTTCGCTCATTTTTGGAAATTTATTTTAATGGGGATAAATACCAAAAAAACTAAAAAATCTAGTAAATTGAAAGCGATCAGATAAAGTGATTAGTTATTTAGCTTTAGGTATACGGTAAAATGACCTCGTTTATCTGCGGGAAACTTTATCTCTTCCAGATATCGTATTACTTTCTGCATTTGATTTTTTTACTCTAATTTTTCTTGGACAGGCGATTCGTTTTTTTTTGCTTGTAAAATATTCATTTTTAAAAAATAGGATAAAAAATGTTGAATTCGAAAAGTGGTGAGCTAGTCTGGGACGAAACGTGTTTGGTTTCGTATTTTTTTAAAAGCTCTTGATATTCAGTAGAATAAGAAATATTGAAAAATTAAACAGGAAAGATAAAAAAAAATCGTAGACCCTAATGTATATGAAAAGTCTTTGTTACAGTTATTTTTTGGTTTTCTGTCCAGTTATTTCATCATTTCAATGTTTCGTCCACAAAAACGTAGGACCTTATCAGGATTATAAAAGTATGAAACAAAATTAAGCTTTATCAGTAGAGTCCATAAATTATAAAAAAAACCCATGCTTTATCGTAGAAAAGCTAAAAGTTAAAAAAGATTTATGAACCGTTCAGTGACATTCAAAAATTTATTTAAATTGCCGAATCGTTGAATTTTAATTGTGTGAAACTTCGTGTGGACTTAGCACGATTGTATTTTATCGTTTTGCAAGGCCGCCATAACCCTTCATTTTTTAAATTCCTCATTTTTTCCCTGATTAATTTTTCATTCACCCAGTGGCCATTTATATATATAAACGAATTAAAAAAACTTTAGGTTTTAGACTTTTCCATTGTAACAGATGAATTTTCAACAAAAGAATTAAATTTTCAACAAAAAAGTTGAATTTTTAACCACATTGTTGAATTTTCAACCTGCAAAGAGGAATTTTCAAACAAAAAAGATATACCTTGAAATTAAAAACAATTTCATTTTCAATTAGATAATTATATTTTGTAGAAAAATGTTGATCTTTCGGCCAAAAAAACGATTTTTTTTACAAAATAGATACATTTTTCAAGAAAAAAGTGTAATAGTTGATATTTTGTGAAATTTATATCAACGGAGATCAATTGTACAAAAAAAAAATTTTTTCAACAAAGCACATGTATTTTCAAACAAATAGTTTAATTATTAACTAGAAAAGATAAATGTTTACCCCACAAAGAAAAAGTTACATTTTCAGTACCAAATCAATTTTAAACAAATTAAAAACATTTTTCACGAATTGGTTGAATTTTCAACTAAATTAATGAATTTTGAAACTAAAAAGACGAATTTTCAACGAATAAAGATTTTTTAATTAAGAAAGAAAAATAAGTTCATCCAAATTGTTGATCTTTAAAGCCAAAAGGCGAATTTTCTATACAACAGTTTAATTTTTGACAAAACATTTGAATTTTTTACCAAAAAAGGAGGAATTTTAAACTAAAAAATATAAAGTTTCAATCCAGAATGGAAAATTTAATTTTTCACTTTAAAAAAATTAATTTAGATTTAAAAAAGAAAAAGTTTTTAACAACAGTGTTAAAAAAAATTCAACCAAAGAGATGAATTTTCAACTAAAATAATTAAATTGGACAAAAATGTTTTTTCAACACAATTTTGATTAAAGATAAAGATGATTAACACAGATTCGTCATATAAAGTCACTAACTGTTAATTTCAGAAAATTCGAACTACAGTTTAATTAAAAAAAAAGAAAGAATTTATTTTTAGAGTTGATCAACTCAATACGTTCTCATTTTTAATTATTTACTTAACTGTTTATTTTAATGGAAAAATTTTAAAGTAAAAGATTTTTAAATTGGAGGGGTGGCAGTATCGAGCTACAGCTATATTTCTAATTAATGAATGAAGTAGTTCATTTTTTAACAAAAAAAATTATTTTTAAACCTAAAAAGACGAATTATAAAAAATAGTTTAATGTTCAATCAAGCAAGACTTTAGTTAAATTTTTAACACGAAAATAAGAATTTTTAACAAAAGGTTAATTTTCTATTATAAAAGTTAGTTAGATCTCAAAAAGACGAATTTTCAACAAATAAGTTGAATTTTTAGCCAAGAAGGATGAGTTTGAAAAAAAATTATTCTTAAACGTAAAAGGGATATTTATAATTAAAAAAAAAATTTAACAAACAAAAAAAATAAATTTTATGAAAATCTTTCAATTTCCAAAAAAAAAAAATATTTTTAACAAAGTTGTTTAACCAAGTAGTTGAACTTTCAATGAAGAAGATTTTGTTTCAACCCAAAACGACGATTTTTTAACAAAATACATAAATTTTCAACCAAATAGATGCATTTTTAACAAAGTAGTTCATTTTTCAACCAAGTGGATAAATTTTCAACTGCCAATGAAATAGTTAGATTATCAGTTAACAAAATTAACGTTCAACCAAAAAAAACTAATTTTCAACAATATAGTTAAAATTTTCAACTAAAGAAGTGAATTTTCTACCAAAATAGTTCCTTTTTAACTCAAAAGGACGAATTTTCAACCACAAAAAAAAGAATTTTTAACATAATTATTGAATTTCTTACAAAGTTGACTAATTTTTAACCAAATAGTTGAATTTTAAACGTAAATCATGAATTTTCCGCAAAGAAGATTCATTTTCTACTCAAACAGATGAAATTCCAACAAAATACATTAATTTTAATATAAAAAGGAACAATTTTGAACAAAAAATGAAATACTTAAATTTGGAGTGAATAAAATTAATTCAAAAAATTTTTGTTCAACATAATAGTTTAGAACTATTGAGATTACTTATGTAAAATACTCTGAATTACCTAGTTTATTTTCTATTACAAGTTGATTACTAGGATTATCTAAATAAATTCTAGGTACGTGGATTAAGTTGGATTATATAGATAGATAAAATTAGATTACAATGGATTAGATGGATTACTTGAATTGCTATGTACAGTTTTTTTTTCTTTGTTGACAAATCTTTAATGCGTATTTTTTTATTTCAAAATGATATGAAAAATTTGATTTTTTATGACTGAAAAAGTATTTATCAAAAAAAAATTTAATCGTGTTATATAATATGCGGTTGATCCTGAACTTTGAAATGAAGTATACTGCAAAATTTCTCCAATGAATTTTCATAAATAAATTAGACGTTTTTATGAACACATAGAGATTGTTAAAAAGGACCTAATTTTTTCACTTTTTCTGTGGATTAATATTCGTAACTCATTCTAGAATATATTGCAAAAATGTCAAAATGGCCAAATGAATAGATGTTGATGAATAGTTGTCAGACGTGGCATGCGCGGTAGCGCGCACGCTTGAATCCTATAACGGCTTCAGTTAAAAATTCATTCTTCAACAACATATTGATTCCTCCGTATATTTTGGTATGTGTTAGGAATATTAATCTACAAAAAAGTTAAAAAAATTAGTTCCTTTTTTAACAATCTCTATTTGTTTATAAAAATGTCTAATTTATTCATGAAAATTGAATGGAGCTATTTTTCAGTATACTTCATTTCGAAGTTTGGGATCAACCGCATTTTAGATAAAATTTTTAAAATTTTATTGTTAAAGAATTTTTCAGTTATGAAAAAGTTAAGATGATCACTTTTTTAAAATGACAATTTTCAAAAAAAAACAAACAAAAAAAAACAGATAATGAAGAAAAAAATATTTTACGCAAAAAAATGTAGGGGGTTACCTACTTGAATTATCTATTTAAAATACTCCGAATTATTTGGATGAATTTGGATGACAAATGGATTACCCCGGCGGATTACAACTGTATTACTCAAATTATCAGTGTATTACTTTTTGATTACAAGTGGATTACCCCGTATTACAAATGGATTACCCCATATTACAAATGGATTACCCCATATTACAAGTGTATTAGCCCGTCTTACAAGTGTATTATCCCGTATTACAAGTGGATTACCCCGTATTAAAAGTGGATTATTTGGACTATAGTGGATTATATTTCGGTGTAATTTTCTAAATACCAGTTCAGATAACCGTGGTTGTCCCGTGGATTACCTCTTATTTCCTCGGTTCCGCCCTTGGTGATTTCTATGACTCATTTTTCTTCGAGATATTATCATTCAGGGAATAAAAATAAGATGACAAATAGCTGAATTTCTTGTCGATGACGACAATCGATTCAAGTTGTAAACAGGCAGTTGTGAAAAGTACATAACTTCCGCGGTTACTCTTCACAATAAAAGTATTAATCAAAGTCTGCTTTCACTGTATCAGCCGACGCGGTACTTTCCCACAAGTCAAATACTTTTTCGGCCTCTACGTTTTATAAAAAAATTGACTTTTTAAAATTTTCATTTTTCAGCCTGTTCAGAGCTCGGATCATCTGGAAGGCTTAATAAAACAGCTTAAGTCGCATACAGATAAAAACAAATTTGCATGGAATTTCGAAAAAAGTCCACAAAATGTCGCATCAAATTTTTAAAAGATAATCAAAAAAATATAGAGTAAATAATTTTTATTAACTTTAAATATTCGAGGCATAATCAAAATAAACTTTATAGTTAAAAATAATTTTTTAACAATAGTGATTCTGCTTGTAGGATTCTGAATGTGGGTTTAAAATTTTTTTCTGAACTTTAAAAGTTTTTATTACTGGATTATTTTCAGTTCAGAGAAGTTTATAATTTACATTAATTTCGAAATAAAGTTTGGTTCTGTATAATTTTCTACCGAAAGAGACGAATTTTCTATTCAAAGACGATTTTTGAAAAGAATAGTTGAGTTTTCAACTTAAAAAAGTAATGGTTTAGAAAACAGTTGAATTTTAAACCCGACAGATTAATTTTCAATCAAATAGTTAACTTAAAGAAAAAATTTCCAAACATCAGTTGAATTTTTTTACGAAAAGATGTCTTTTGAACAATATTTGGATTTTCTTAATGGGTCTAAATAAGGTAGATAGAATATCAGCAAAAAAAAACGACAAAACGGGAAAAATTTCTTTAAATCGGGGGAAAAACAGAAATTCTGTGAAAAAAAATAAAAAAAAGTAATATAAGGAAAAAAATGTGAAGACTGGGATTGAATTTAAAATTCATAGATTTTAGAAGTTTTCTACTTGAAATTAAATTTCCAACTATTAAATCTTACCATTTCAAAAAATTAAAAGTTTGAGCACGGATTCACGAAATTATAAAATTTTCAATTTCACACAAACTTAATTCAACATTTTCTATGTACAAAGCTTTAATAAAGAATTATTCCATTATTAATGCTCTCGTTTAAGTCATAGAATTTTTTTTATTTTTAAATTTCAATTCTTAAAACTACATCATCAAAGTGGAGAAAGTCGAGAAAAGTTGCACGAGCCGAGCCTTGCTTGTTATTCGGAATGAAATACAGAAGCAAAATATTTTTAATGTAAAATGAAAAAAAATAATAAGAATAAAAGAAGAATATTGAAAAAAGATGTGGGCTTGGTTCTTAATGAACTGACCGGTTTAACAACTCGTTTCTTGATTTCCCACTTATTTATTCGCAGCATGTTAATTACTCAAACCAGAATTGTAGATGTCTAAGTGTCGATATATGGAATGATGAATTTCAATGTTTCAACAAATTATTTTCATTTTCAACCAAAACGTTAAAATTTCTAACAGAAAAGACGAAATTTCACCCATATAGTGTAATTTTTAACTAAAGTTATACATTTTTAACGAAAAATGAAATATTTAAATTTTCATTAAAAAATTAATTATAAAATTTAAGAAAAAATTTTTCAACAAAATAGTTAAATTTTCAAGTAAAGCAATAAATTTTTAATTAAAATGATGCATTGTACACACACAAAAAATTTTAATTCAAATACTTTATACCAAAAAAGAAAACGAACTTACAACAAAGTAGTTAAATATTCAACCAAAAAAATTATTTTTTTCCCAAAAAAGATGTTTATTCTACCAGTTATATGAATTTTTAACTAAATATTTTAATTTTTATCCAAAAGATGACTTTTCAAAATAATTACATTTTTAAGCAAACCGAAGAATTTTCAAGCAAATGGTGAAATTCTGAACAAAAAACGTACTTTTTTAAATAAAAATAAAACAGTAAAGTTTTTAATTAAAAAAGTTAGTTTTCAAATTTAAAAAGCAATTTTTCAATAAAAGAGTTAAATTTTTAACGAAAGAAATTAATTTTGAACCAAAAAAGATCAATTTTCAACAAAAAATTGAATAATCGATTTAAGTTAAAAATAAGAACTTGTTTCCAAATAAAAAATGTCCAAAAAAGAATACAATTATCAAGCAAATGGATGGATTTTCATTAAAGAAGAAAAAATTGTGACCAAAAGAGACGGATTTTTCTAAATAATGGAGTTTTAACTAAAAAATATAATTTTTCAATAAAAATGGTTTAATCAAATTTTCTTTCGAAGAAAATTAATTTTTCAATCATGGTGAACGATTTGAAAAAAATTAAATTTTTTACGAAGGGAATGTTTTTTTATAGTAAAGATAAATCTTCAACACAGAAAAATATTTTTTTTAAGAAAAAAGATGAATAAAAAAAAGACTAATTCTCAACAAAAAGAAATTAATTTTCACCAAAAACGATAATTTTTCAATCAAGAAGATTAAGTCTGTTTCGAAAAAGATGAATCTTCATAAAAAAATTATTCTCAACCAAACAGTTAAATTTTTAGACAAAAAGTTGAATTTTGCACATTTTCAAGTAAATGGATGACTTTTAACCAAATAGATTATATCTCTACCAAAAAGTGGAATTTTGAACTAAAATAAATAAATCTTTGACAACAAATGGAATAATTAAATTTGTATTGAAAAAATTAATTTTAAAATTTAAGAAACGATTTTTCTACAAATTAGTTTAATTTTTAAAGAAAAAAATACATTTTTAACGAAAAAGATACAATTTTAACAAAAATCAATAATTTTATACCACAAAAGATGAATCTTTAACTAAAAAAAAACGAATTATTTATCAAACAGTTGATTTTTTTACTTAAAAGATGAATTTTGAACCAAATAGTCAAAATTTTAATCAAACGGATAAATAGTCACCCAGAAGGTTACATTTGTACCAAAAACTGACTAATTTTTCACTCAAACAGTTTTATTTTTACCCAAAATTAATTTTGTAACTAAAAATGGAATAGAAAAATTCTTGGCACGATAGCCATATTATTGGCATGCCAAAAGCCAAAGAGAAAATAATAAAACACATGCATTTTTAATTAAAAAATATTAATTTTCAACAAAAAATGGAATATTCAGTTTCAACAAATTATTTTTATCTAAAAATTACTTACTTTTCTACCAAAAAAGACAAATTTTCAGCCAAATAGATGAATTTTCAGTTAAAAAAATTATTTTTTAACTAAATAAATGTTTATTACTCAAACGAGAATTGCAGATGTCTAAAAGTCGATATGTGAAAGGAGGAATTTCCGTGTTGAAGATGCGTCGCGAAATCGCTAATTATAATCTCTTGCTTGATAAGCAATATATAGAGGCTGGCACCTTCTCGTAGCTTTTTTTATCGAATCTTTTTCTAATCCAAGTCTGAATACCGATGAAAAATGTAAGCCCACATCAGATTGCGTATGAACATTTCTAGAAGTCGATGGCCTTTCATGTGGGGGCGTGACTTGACAGAAATGAGTCATTTAAATTATTGAAAATTTATTTATGGCAATGTTATTAAGTCTCAAGGTGTTTTTTTCATTTATATATTCAATAAAAAATATTTATTAATATTTATTATTTGATATTCAATGTTGAGAGCCTTTTTCTTCTGGGATCAGGAAATAGATTGGCACCTCGCCTTTGCTGTTTTGAACGACCTCTACATGCCGAATAAGCTGCGTTGCTGCTAATCCATACATTAGAGTTGGTATACCTAATTAACAAAAATAATAATTATGTTATACACTTTAACTCGAAGATTAAGTGAATAAATAATTTTATTAATATTAATGAATTTATGTATTTTAACTTATAAATTCAGGGTTGCTACAAATTCCAATTTCTCTACGAAAACGGTCGAATTTTAAAGCCAAAAATACTGATTTTTTTCATTAAAAAAGTTGAATTTTTAACTCAAAAAAGACAAATGTTCAACATAAAGTAGTTTCCTCGCCAGGAAATAAATTCTTAACTAAAATGATGAATATTTCACATACACAAAAATAATTTTTAACCTAATAGTCTAATTAAAAAAAAGATATTTTTAACTACCTAAAGCCTAATAGTTGTTACTATATAGTTTTTACCTAATAGTTAAATTTTAGTTGAAAAAATTAATTTTCACCTCCCCCCCCAAAAAACCAACTTTAAACAAAATATTTAGATTTTCAACCAAAAAAATTAATTTTCAATAAGGAAAATAAAGTTTTGAGTACTGCGATTATGTTTCTAACAAAAAAGAAAAATTTTCAAGAAAATGGATGCATTTTTATCTAAAGAAGATAAAATTTTAACTTAAAATAAAATAGTTAAATTTGCAGTTCGAAAGATTAATTTTAAATCAAACAAAATGAAAATTTTACCTAGAAAGGACAAATTGTCAACAAAAAATAGAATAGTTCAATTTTCATTTTAAAAATCATTTTTGAACCAAGAAGATCATTTGTCCAACAAAAAAGATGAATCTTTAACAAAAAAATGAATACTTAAACTAACAGTGGAACTTTGTACTAAAAAAGAAAATTTTCCAACAAAATGCTTATATTTTTCACTAAAATGATAAATTTTCAACAAAAAATGGAATAGTTGAATTTTCAGTAAAAAAGTAAATTTTCAGCAAAATAAAAAAATAGTTTTCACTAAAATAGTTTAATTTTCAACAAAAAATAATTTTTAACCAAGAAGATAAATTGTCAACAAACAAGATTAAATCTTCTACCATAGAAGACGAAATTTCATTAAAATAGTGGAATTTTTAACTAAATAGGCTATCGTTTCAACACAAAAATGGAATAGTTAAATTTTAATTTGAAAAATAAATTTTCTGCTAAAAAAGAGACATCTTCAATTAAGAATAATAATTTTCTACCAGAGAAGATAACATTTTTTTAAATATATGAATTTTCAACGAAAAATTTAACAGTTTAATTTTTAAGTGAAGAAATGAATTTTCAGCAAAAAAGAGAATTTTCCAACTAAGTAGATTATTTTTCTACCAAAAAAGATGAATCTTTATCCGAAAAAATTATTTTGTAACCATATAGTAGAACTTTCGAATAGAAAAATCATTTTTAACAAAAGAGTCAAATTTTCAACTAAACGGATGAATTTCCAACCAAGGATAAAAAGAGTAATTTTTAAACAAAAAATAAAAATGTTAAATTTTATGTAAAAAAATTAATTTTCAAATTTAAGAAACGATTTTTCAACCAAAAAAGATGGATATTCAAACAGGAAGAATAATTTTCTAGTAAAAAAGAACTTTTAATAATAAAAAAAACGAACTCTCAACCAAAAAACTGTATTCTTAACAAAATAATTACATTTTCAGATAAAAAACTTATTTAAACAAAGAATTTTTCATCGAATAGTTGAATTTTTTCTTAAGAAGATAAACTTTCAATTAATATGATGAATCACCACCAAAAATAAAATTAATTTTTAACAATTTAATTTTTAAAATTTAAATTAAAAAAAAGAATTACTTGGTAACTTGTTCAAAATAGTGGAATAGTTAAATTTTCATTTAAAAAATTGATTTTCTGCCTCAAAAGAGAACTCATCAATCATGAAGAATAATTTTCTACCACAGAAGATGAATTTTTTGTTAAAAATATGAATTTTCATCCAAATGTTGAATTATTGTCAACAAAAAATGATGAATTTTCAACAAAAAGTTTAACAGTTCAATTTTACAAGTAAAGAATTAAATTTTCAGCAAAAACGAGATTTTTTTAACCAAGTAGATTTATTTTCTACCAAAAAAATGAATCTTTAACCGAAAAAAATTATTTTTAACCAAATAGAACTTTCGATGAAAAAATTAGTTTTTAACAAAATAGTCAAATTTTTAAACAAATAGTGGAATTTTTAGCTGAAGAAGATAAATTTTTAACAAAAAATAAAAATTTTAAATTTTATGTAAAAAAATTAATTTTCAAATATAAGAAACGATTTTCCAACCAAGAAAGATGGATATTCAACCAGGAAGAATAATTTTCTACTAAAAAAGAAGAAACTTTAATAATAAAAAAAACGAATTCTTAAACAAATAATTGAATTTTTTACCAAGAAGATGAATTCTTAACAAAAAACTGTATCCTTAACAAAATAGTTAAATTTTTGGATAAAAAACTGATTTAAAAAATGAAGAATTTTCAACCTAATTGGTAACAAAATTTATGAATTTGCACCAAAATAATATAATTTTCATTAAGGTTTTCTGTTTTTTTAAATAGCAGCATTTATTTTAAATCTAATAATATTTTGTGTAAATCTTACGTTATCTTATATGGAAAAGGGGTGATTGAATAGTTCTGAAAAATTATCGAAAACTCCTTGACATCCCCCGACCTGTAGCAACCCTTAAATTTGAATGACCGGGAATTTTTTCTCCATTTTAGTTGGTGATGTATTCGAGAATATTTCGAGAAACTTCGAGATTTTCTTCAAAGATGTTTAGGTGAAGTAAACAATTGATGGAGATCGAGAATCATTAAAAAAATCTCTTAAAAAAGTATTAAAAGAATTTCGAAACTTTTTGAGATCTTAAGTCGGGAATCTCGAAACTTATTGAGAACTTGAGTCGAGAATCTCGAAACTTATTGATATCTTGAGTCGAGAATCTCGAAACTTATTGATATCTTGAGTCATGAATCACGAAACTTTTTAATATCCTGGATCCCCATATAGCATCGAGTTCACCTGAATTATTTTTTAACAAAATCTTGAATTTTCTCGAAATCGTCTCCAATTCAGAACTAATTTTTGTGTCCAGAATTTTTGTATTAGTGAAAAGTGTTCCTGAATATTCACATAGAAACAATTAGAGTTTCCAATTCCTAAATCATCAAATGATCGTTTATTTTCTGCATGCATGCAGAAGTGCCGTTTTTTTATAGGGGACCATAATAAGCAAAGGAGAAAGGGGTCCTAAACTAAAGTCGCGAGAGCCGGCGTGACTAACGTACGTATTAGTTACGCTGGCCTCTTTTGCCATTAACTTTGCACAAGCGAATACCAAGGTTAAGTATCTTGATCGCCTTGAAGAATTTGTCTTCGAGACTCAGGTCCTGCTGAGGCCTCTTGGTGCAGTGGTACTTGATGTAAGGGAAACAGCCAGTCCTCAAAATGTGGTAGTTGCTTTTACCCACTGGCCAATTGAAATGAGACATTCCCCTCTGATCGTTCGATACGTCGGCATATTTCACAAAATATGATGTCCAAGGTGGTTCCTTAGTTTGCAACAAGTAGCTCGTTAGAACCTGTTTGTTACAGAAGAAATCGAGATTACGATCGATCAATTTATCATTATTTTCACTTCATCTTCCTTCCAACTTCACTTCAGGGGATTTTTCTTAATCCGGTTTTGCGGGGTAAGATTGCAGAGCCAAACTGTTGAATATTTAGGTCTGATTTTAGCGCACAGGTATTCAAAATATTATTCTCTTTTTTAAGTCAATTCGATTTTGTAGTAAAATTTCTTTTTATTTTGATTTAAAAATTTAAAAGTGCAATTTTATTGCGCCTGGGAAAGGCAGGGTTTGTTATGCGCCAGATGGTAAAAAAGTTTTCTAGTATCCATGTTTCCCTCCAAACAACAGCTCCATTCAGCTGGCACCTCCACAACTGAATATCTTTATTTTTTATATTTCATAATTTTGGGCTAATAAATAAATAAAGTAAATGAAATCCAATCCTACTTGATTTTCGGGATATTTTCGGGCTCCTAAAATATCAAAAAACCAAATTCGAAAAAACAACCCCTATCATTGATAACCAACCCTCAAATTTGAAAATTAAGTTTCTGTTAAAACAAACTATACTATTCAGTAACTCCACCCAAAATTTTGATTTTTGAAAAAACTAAAAGAGCCCAAAAATCGGCATTGCTGTCCAAAATAAGCCCATAATTAGCCTGTAATTCTGGTGTAATTTGTTTTGTCCTAATATTGTTTTTGAACATTCAGGAGTGGTTGTCAGTGATAAGGGTTCCTTCTGGAAAATTGATTTTTGCGTATTTGCAGAGCCCGAAAATAGCCCAAAATTCCGATATAGTTTGTTTTGTCAAAAAATTATTTTTCAAAATTGAATAGTGGTTGTCAGCGTTAGGGTTTGATTTTGGGAAATTTATTTTTATATATTTGAAAAGCCAGAAAATAGCCCTAAATTCTGGCATGGTTTCATTTGTCAAAAAATTATTTTTTTAAATTGAGGGATCATTATCAGCGTTAGGTGTTGGTTTTCGAACATTCATTTTTGTGTATTTAAAGAGCCCGAAAATAGCCCGAAATTGAGGTATGGCTTGTTTTGTCAAAAAAGTAATTTTAAAATTTGAGGGTTGGTTATCAATGATAGGAGTTGTTTTTTCGAATTTGGTTTTTTGATATTTTAAGAGCCCGAAAATAGCCCGAAAATCACGTAGGATTGGATTTTAAAATTTTAATGTTTTTATATACTGGAGGTGCTAGCTGCTCGAGCACTCAGCACCTCCACCCAAAATTTTGGATTTTCGAGAAAAATAAAAGAGCCCAAAAATCAGCATTACCGACCAAAATTAGCACATAATTAGCCCGAAATTATGGCATATAAAAAAAATTGATTTTCCGTTGTGGAGGTGCCAGCTGAACGGAGCTCCAAACTTCTTGGCATAGCAGTCTGACGAAGGGCATGTTAACAGCACTGACTTAAATTACATCACTGGAATAAATTTCGCCTGCGTATTTGACGATGCGGTAGCGAAGCCAATACCAAATAATTGAATTTCATAGCAAATCTTGCTCAACTGATTCGAACTTGAAGGCCCTGAGCTGCAGTGCTAAGTTTTGAGGGAACCATGGTATACTAGAAAACTTGCTTACCATCAGAGGCCCTCTCACTCTTTATACAAAATCGACTCCTTCAAACCAGAGAAAGATTGCACTTTTTTAATTCCAAAATAAAACAGAAAAAATTTATATTCAAGAGTAAAATCGGAGCCAGCAAAACTGGATTCAAATAAATCCCCTCGGCAGTGTGACTCGGAAGAATATAAACTCTAATTTCATTTGCAGACTATTTTCATTTTTTAGAGTTACTTTAAATGATAATTGGATAGTATATGAATAAGGCTGATTATAATTCTAGATTCCTAACATACCAGAATCTAGACTCTGCCATTTCTTAAGTGGTTCGGGTCCGTGCTAATATTCTCGAAACTTAGCACGGACACGAACCACTTGAGAAGGTAGAACTTTCTTGATGTCGGTAAGGTAGTAATCTAGGATTTGACTCAGCCTCACCCATCCAGTTTAGAGGAATTAAGAATTAATTTCGAAAATGAAATTTTTCGTTAAATATTCCTCCTCATTAGTAGAGTTATCTTATTGGTAAAAAAACATCTTTTCGATTGAAAATTAAACTATTTGATGGAATTTCATTTTAGTTGGAATATCATCAATTGGGTTCCAAATTTTAATATTATGTTGAAAATTCGTTTTTTTTTATTCAGCATTATTTGTTAAAAATTTATATTTTTAGTTAAAAATTGACCTTTTTAAGTTAAAAAATTCAACTATTTAATTGAAAATTTATCTTCTTCATTGAAAAATAACTGTTGAAATATTTTTGAACAAAATACAATTTTGCAGAAAATGTATATTTTTCTGTTTAATTCAACTGCTTTTAATTTCAAGTTAAAATACTTTTTTGTTGAAATATCAACTATTAGAAGTTTCGTTGAGAATTCATCTTTCTTGGTTAAAAATCCACTACTTGCTTAAAGTTGATCTACTCTGTAAAAAATTCGTTTTTTGTGGGTAGAAGATTCAAATTTTCGAGTTTGGTAGAAAATTGAACTACAAGATAAAAAACTTTTTTTCTGATGATTTACTTGTTACTTTATTTACTAGTTATTATTATTATTATTGTTGTGTTTACTTATTTTCACTTGTTAGTATATGGTACATGTGAGACTAATCTATGGCTTATTTTCTGTTCCAGGTGGGTATTTTTTGATCCTATTATATCTTCTTCCTCATGGTTTTGTAAGTCTGGTAATAAGTTTAATTGTTAATATTCACGATTACAAAAAGTTCGAGAAAAATAAATCTTTTTTTGTTGAAAATCAATTTCCTTAATTTATGTCCCTGAAATAAGTATTTAAACATTTAATTATTTGGTCCAAAATTAAAATTTTTGTTTAAACAATCACGTTATTGGGTTAAGAATTCGACTGTTTTGTAGATAATTTGCATTTTTGGCTTTAAAATTCAAAAATTTGTTTAAAAATGATTGTACATTGTTAAAAATTAGTTTTTTTATCCCAAGTTAATCTTCTTAGTAGCAAATTCATCTTTTTGATTAAAAATTTAACTATTTTGTTGAACATTCTTTTAGTTTTAATTAAAATTAATTTTTTAATCTAAAAATGTAACTTATATTTTTGATTGAAAATTTATCATTTATAATTTAAGAAATCAATAATTTAGTAGGAAATTCGTCTTTTCGTAGAAAATTAAGCTTCTTGGATGAAAATTCATCTTCGTAGGTAAAAAATTGTATATTTTTTTCAAGATTCAAGTAATGTGTTGAAAGTTTAATTATTTTGTTGAGAATTCGAATATTGTTTAAAAATCATCTTTCTGAACGAGAATTTAACTATTTGGTTAAATCTGCATTTTTTTACTTAAAATTTCAGTTATTAGATTGTTAATGTAACTGCTTCGTTCAAAATTAATTTTTTTTGTTGAAAATTTGTCTTTTATGGTTGAAAATACATCTCTTTTGGTAGAGAATCTTTTATGGTTACAAATACAACTATTTTGTTAAAAAATGATATTGAGTTTAATATGTAATCTACATTAGTTTTATTTAAACAAATTTATTTCAGTCCTTGATTAAGGCCGGTTCTAATCCATGATTCCTATCTTACCGACTCGAAACTTAGCACGGACACGAACCACTTGAGAAGGTAGAACTTTTTCGACGTCGGTAAGGTAGTAATCTAGGATTTAAACCAGCCTCGCCCATCAAGTTTAGACGAGTTAAAAATAAATGTCGAAAATGGTGCAATTTAGGGTAGCAAAAAAAACATACAAGAAATTCAGACTAGGTCCTGAGGCCTGGACTAATTTTTCCATGTTAAAATTTGAAATGTACTCTTTCTCACGATCTTTTTTTGCTTGTGGATTCTTTTTCTAGTTTTGTTCTCTGAGGAGGTATTTGAAGTAATTGGTGTTAGTGGTGAAGGCATGCGTGTTATTTCCGAATTCTTAGACTGAAGAAATGACTGACCTCCGAAGCTAACGGTTTCGGCCTCCGGGTAAAATGTCTCACGTGACAGGCGAGCGAGTTTTCAATTGGCCGCGAAGCGGCAATCATTTGTGGATTGATCCTTCCAGGTTTGCGGATTTTTTTCTGCATTAAAGCACGAAATATAATTGATAAATTACAGTCAGTGTAAATTCACACATTAACAGATGAGTAAACTCATTGTAACGGTGATTTAATTTTAAATCTACATGATATAATAATTATGACATTATCGTCGGAAATTTTTTTACGATTTAACACATTTCCGATAAAGAAATTAGATCAACAATTACTTGAATGCCGTGTTCAATCGCAGCTTTTTTTTAAAAAGTAAAAATGCCTAAATCTCACGATAAAAATACATTAAAATCAGTTGAAAATTATGATTTGTAAATAGAGAAAAATGTAAACGTTGAATATTGTTATTGATAATAACAATATTATAAATGAAATATTACGTATAGAATTTTGTAAGGGATAAAATTATTTTTACTAGTAAATTGTGTTACAGGAGCCTCAATGCCAATGTTGCACAAGAAAAGTGTGTCACAAACTTGCAATTTTCACTGTTATTGAGATAATTATAAACAAACATTAAATTTATAATTTTTTAAGTAAAAAAATGCTCTCTGCTAAATCATGCTGCACGCAACTCAATGGTAATGTTCCACAAGAAAGTGCATCCCTAACTTGAAATTTTAATTGTAATTAACAATATTGTACACAAATATTAAATTTAGACTTTCCCACGGGATTTTGTCTCTCTACTAAATCAAGTTACAGATAATTTAATAATAATTTTAAAAAAAGAAAGTGTTTCGAAAACTCTCAATTGCTATTCTTAGTAGCAAATGATTAAATAAATAGTAAGGAATAGCTTTTTCATTCCTGAATACGCGGTTTTTTCGTTTTGGTTTTTATGCATCTTGATATTACTTATTAGTAAAGTTTAATTATTAATATTTAATCATATTAGAATTCAACATTTTTTAGTGAATCTCGTCACTCTTAGTTTACAAGATTAATTTTAGCAATGATAAAAATAATTATAAAAAAATTGGCTAGAAAAGTCTTAATTTTTTAATTATTATTTGATAACGACAGCCACTTATAATTATTGAGAAATATACCTATTGAAATACCACTGACCAACATAAAGCTGCATATTTTATTGGTAGAATATTCTCATTGAGATAGTTTCGATATGATTAATATAGTAACAAAAAATAATTTTTCTATTAAAAATCGCCAATTTAATAATTGTTTATGATATTGTTATTACCAATAACAATATTGAGAATTTGAATTTTTCCATGTTCCTTAATCATAATTTTCCATTGACTTTAATACTAAGCATTTCTAAAAAAAAAAACATCGAACATTAATTTCTCATCTCCTGTCATGATATCTGAAAGCTGTAGAAAAAATCTTAAATTTACAGTACACAATCTTTAAAATCTTATCTTTAATTTAAGCCAATAAATCTTTTATAATCTTGCCGGAATACTGAGATATGACTAAAAATGTCCAAGCGAGTCCGTATAGAGTTTCAGTCGACGTAACCAGCGATGCCGGCCTCGTTTACGCCGACTGAAATTTGATGCAGACGCGCTTGGACATTTTTTTCATATGTCAGTATTCCGTATTTCTATATCTTGTATTCAGTATTCAGTATTCCGCACTATAAAAAATTTAAGTCTGAGTGAAGCCGGCCTCATTGGTTACACCGACTGAAACCCGATGCGGACGCGCTTGGACATTTTTAGTCATAACCCATGACTCGGTCAAGATTTTTGAAGTTTTTTTTCGGCTTAAATTAGAGACCAGATTTTAAAGATGGCGTCCAGTAAATTAAGGAATTTTATTACATTTTTCCTATGTTATGACACGAGATAAAGTCCAGGTGAGAATTTTAGAAAGCTGTTGAATTTTGTTAAAAAAACTGCTCGTCTGATACACCCTCTTCAAAAAGTCAGAAATATCTCATACTAGGGATCATTTCACGTAGAATTTCAAAAGCTTTCTTGTATTTTTTAAACTAAATATTTAGCTTTACTACGGAACGATTTATCGTGTTTAAAAGTCATCAATAATTTTTAGAACCGGGTATGAATAAGGTTTTTTTTTTTTGTTAGCAAATAAATAACTTTAATTTAAAAGACTTTAAAATAGATTAAAACAGCAAGATTAGTTAACATATCTGTGTAAGATATACAAGAATTGGAGTAAAAATGTTCAATCGTGTCTGCGTCAAGTTTCAGTATATGATCGCTGCCTGCGGCTGGCCTCGCTAGTTACGCCGACAGAAACTCGATGCGGACGCGCTTGGACATTTTTAGTTAAAACCCAAGACTCGGTCAAGATTTTTAAAGTTTTTTCGGCTTTAATTAGAGACGAGCTTTTAAGGATTGTATCCTAAAGATTTCAAATTTTTCTACAACTTTCCTAGGTAATAAAACGAGATGAAGTTGAACTACGAAATTCTTGAATAAAAGAACAAAATTTTCATGTGATATGTCCTCTTCAAAAAGACAGAAACATCTCTTACTATGGACTACTCCACGTGGAATTTGAAAGGCTTTCTCATAATTATTTAAATAAAATTTTTAGCTTTACTTCAGACCAATTTATCGTCTTTGAAAGTCATCAGTGATTTTTACAACCGGGTATGAGTAAGGTTCTTGTTTTTTTGTAAATAAATAACTTTCCTTTAAAAGACTTGAAAGAAATTTATTTTTTTTTACAAAAAAAAAATTTGTGGTCAGTAAATAAGTCTAAGAGGTACAACAATGGGACTAAAAATGTCCAAGCGCGTCTGTGTCAAGTTTCAGTCGGCGATCGCTGCCTACTGCCGGCCTCGCTGGTTACGCCCACTGAAACACGATGCAGACGCGCTTGGACATTTTTAGGCATATCTCAGGATTCCTTCAAGATTTTGGAAGTTTTATTGACTTAAATTAAAGATAAGATATTAAAGATAGTATCCTGTATATTTCAAATTCTTTCTACAACTTGTTTAGGTCATTACAGGAGCTGAAGTCGAACGACGAAATTCTTTAAAAAAAAAAAAAAACTTCACGTGATATATCTTCTTCAAAAAGTCAGAAGACTAGGGGTCATTTGACGTTAAATTTAAAAAACTCCTTAATAAATTGAAATAAAATGATTCTCTTGATTTCCGGTCCAGTTATCGTGTTTGAAAGTCATTAGTGATTTTGAAAACCACTTACATCATCCGTGAAGATAAATTTCCAACGGGAATGTATCCTTTGAATGCTGCAAAATACTTTTTTTTTAGGTTTACAAATAAATAACTTTCATTTAAGAGTCTTGTAAAAGAGATTGAGAATAGCAGGCGTGGTCAACAGGTGAGCGTAATCAGCAACAGTAGCTTTACTGTCTGTTCCTTTCTAAAATAGATATGAGCTCATGCTGCACGAAAATGTCAAGGTTTTCAAGGTTCACGCACGGTTAACGCATTCGAGTGTGCAACTTTGCAGAGGAGACAGAAGTGGAAAAATGAGCATCGAGAAACAAGTAATTACTATTCTTAGGTGATGATATCCTTGTTGAGCATCACTTTTCACTAAGGAATTCATATTCCTGCGGAGAAGGTCATAGGGAAGTTGATGACTGCAGGATAAAAAAAGTAAAGTTATGAAGAGGTATTACTTAGGAATGTCGTCAAGTCATTTGCATGCATTTCTGTGAAGTATTTATACAGCTATTTTGTTGCAAAATTAATTTCAAGTTTTGTATACGGGATTGTTGACTAATGCAGTCCTGGACAGGCTTTGGCTTCACGCTAAAATTGACACTATTTGACACTTTAAAAAAAAAATAATACAACTATTTGGACTCTATTCTGAAAAAATGACGACACTACTTTTTCAAATTACACTGGAAATCCCATTTAACTGCGGTTTTGGGTTTGGTCTGTTTCTTATCACGCATGAATGAACGACTTAAATGGTGGATACTCAAATAGGGTTCCCAGTGTACTCGCTAATGAAACTGCGCGAGAGATTTCGAAGATTTCAAAATATTTCAAGGGATTTGTAAAATTTCACGAGATTTCAAAGATTTCAAAACACTCCAAATGGTTTTAAAGGATTTTAACTGATTTCAGTTATTTGAAAGGATTTTATTAAGTTTTTAAGCTGTTAGAGTATTTACAAAGATTCTAAAGGAATTTCAGAGAATTTCAAAAATTTCGAGGGATTTTAGGAGATTTCGAAAAGTTTCATCTGATTTCAAAGTTAAAACATTTTTTGAACAAATTTCAAGAGATATTAAAATTTGTTTACATAATTTATGGAATTTCAAAATTTGTGTTATAAATATTAAAGATTTTAGGGTATTAATTAATTAGAGGAATTATTTTCAAAGCAAACAGTAACTAATGTGCATTATTAGTAATGTGACTAAATTTACTTTGAACAGAAAAGAAGTCGGTCAAATTAAATTCCAAGTGAATTTGAATGATTTCAGGAAAAATTTAAAAAATTTAGAAAACTCTATTAGTTAAATAAAATTCTATTATACATAGAGAAATTTAAGAGAAATTATAAGAATTAAATTAAATTTATAACACTTGAAGGTGAATTAAAAAAAAATCCAAAATACTACACTACTTTTAGTCAAATTAGCGTGAAATGAGAAGAATTCAAGAAAATTCAAATGAATTTCATAAAATGCCGAAAAATTCAAAATGAGTTTAAAAGAGCTGAGGATAAATTTCAAAAAAAACGTTTAACAAAGTGCAAAAATCCATTTAATTTATGTTAATTGGTAAGAATTCAAGATAATTCCAATGGATTAAATTTTTTATGTTCAGGGTGAATATTAAATTAATTGAATTGAGTAACAAAAAATTAAAAAAATGGAAAATATTCCACTAATTTAAGTAAAATTAAAGAAAATTTAAAAGAATTTACGGAATTTGAAAGTACTTTAATGAAATTCTTCAGATTTTGAAAGAATATAATTGAAATTTAAAAAAAAAACCAAAAATCTATGAATTTCCATCGAATTGAGACAAAAATTAAAATGAATTAAAAATAGTTTGAAAATATATAACCCTTACTTGTTATATACGTTGTATGACCAAAAAGTAAAATTAACAATTGTAAAAAAATTGTAATGTCCAATGAAAATACAAAAATGACAAATTTTACAAGTGGCTTGGGGTGGTTTGCGCCCCAGTGTATCAAGCAAGAGTTAAAAACTCATATAATTGAATATAATTTAAAAATATTCTACAAAATTCATTGAATTTATTATATTTGGAATTAATTCAGAAAAGTTCGACGGAATTAAAAAGAATTCAACAAAATTCCTAAGAATAAGATAATTCCAAAGCAGTTCAATTAAAAAAAAGTAAGAATGAATTCCAAATGAATTCAAACGTGTTGAAAAAAAGTTTTTAAATACAAAATGTTTCACTGATTTTAGCAAAATTGAAAAGAACTTAAAAGAATTAAGGGAAATTCAAGAAACTGATGAAATCAATAAGAATTTGAAAGAATATAATTGAACTAAATTTTTAAGATCTAAAAGATTCCATCGAATTGCGTAAAATCGGAATGAAAAAAATTGAGGAAGAATTTAACAGAATTTAAGAGATTAAGAAAAGCATTTGCATTGAAAAAATTCCAACATATTAAAAAATTTGTTTGGATTCGTTAAATTTGTAGAATTGAGAAAAATTCAAGGGAATTTAAAAGAATCTTATAAAATGCTTACAAATTCATGTAAGTATAAAAAACATCGGTGGGCGTTCAAAATTAATTCAAATAAATTAAATAAAAATTTAAAAAATCAAAAATATTCTATTGGTTTTAGTAAATTAGAAGAATTCAAGAGAATTCGATTAAATTTATACAGAATCAAGATAAAATAAAAATAATTCAAGTAAATAGGATGCAATTTAAAAAAAATGAAATATAAAAAAAATTCATAAGAATTCAAAACGAATTTAAAAGTCTTCTGGGTGAATTAAAAGAAATTAAAATCCAAAAACAATCAAATTCAGTGCATTTCAAAGGAATTTAAAATAAATCAGAGTGAATTATTGAAATATCGAAGAAATTAAACAAAATTCAATCAAAATTATAAATTCTTGGGTTCTCTATTTTAATTTATTAAAAGAATTGACTCAATTAAACAAAAAATCAAACTGAATTGAAAACCATTCCAAAATATTACAAAACGTATTGTATTTATGAAGTTTTAAAAGAATTGAGAAACATTAAAGGAAATTCAAAAGAATGATATAAAATGCTTGCTAATTCATGATGAGTTTAAAAAATATCAACGTGAATTTTAAATGAATTAAAATGATTTGAATAAAAATTTTTTAAATCCAAAATATTTCATTAATTTGAGTAAACCAGATGGATTTCAAAGGAGTTCGATAAAATTCGTATGAAATCAAGATAAACTAAAAAGAATTCAAGTGGATAGGATGCAATTTTTAAAAATAAAAATGAAATATAAAAAAATTCATAAGAATTCAAGTCTTCAGGGTGAATTAAAAGAAATTGAAATCCAAAAAACAATAAAATTTAGGGAATTTCAAAGGAATCTTAAATAATCCAGGGAGAATTAATGAAATATCGAAGGAATTAAACAAAATTCAATCAAAATTAGAAATGTTTGGCTTCTTTGTTTTAATTTATTGAAAGAGGTGACTCCAGTGATGTTTTATTTTAAAGTGACTATAGTGACTTTATCTTAAAAATTGATTTGAGAAAAAACCTAAACAAAGGGACTTAATTTTATTATTTTTCTTAGTATATATTTCTAAAATACAAAAGTACCCAAAAAAGTAACTATAGTTATTTTTTAGAAAAAGTAAGTAAGAAAAAGTTACAATTTTTAACAGTAAATATAACTAGTTCTTTATAAAAAAATAACATAATCTTCAATATTTTCAATCTAATGTTAATCATGCATTGGAATATAAAATTTTATATTCCTTCCATACTAGTTAGCTAATCGCGCCTCTATTTGAATTCAATTTTCAACGCATGCGCAGAATTGAAATTTCTGATAATTTAAACTTTCTGCGAAATATTTGAATTTTATGCTGAGAAAGTGTGCAGATTTGTATAAAATTGCAAGAGCGGATATATTTGTTGCGTTGTACATGCTTAGATAGAAAAAAAAACAAAAAAATGATAAGCTAGCGCCATGCGCCAAAGTCATGAATGAAAAAAAGACTTAGAGTTGTCGCGCCACTTCTCCTCTTCCTCTTCAACTTACCGCTCCTATAGTGACACATACACAAGCAATTCGCTGCTTCACTTGCACGGCGTACCCATGTAATCGATTCACGCGACGAGCATACGTAAATGGTAGTACCCGCTCACTTGTATGTTACAGTGACCATTGTAATGTGCCAAGATCACAAGATTTCCGAAGCAAATTTATATCTTCATCGTGTTTTCTCTCTAGAGTCTGGTCGAGAGGTCACCCACTCCCACCAACACCCACTGATGTGAGTGAGGCTCGAGTCTAGTCTCCACATGCTCTCGAGTTTTAGAGAATCGATCAGTTTCGATAGAATGCGTGGCGGTCTTTTTAAACCAACACTAGCATCGGCAGAGTGTGCTGTGAGAATTATTTAAAAAAATACAATTAGTACAATCTAAGATTTATTTAAGGTGGATTCCAAACCACCAAGACTAGAAATCCCGGCGCCATGACTCTGCGGAAATGAACAGATTCTTTGCTAGGCTAGTTTAACGCGTGGGCTGCCGAGGCTCTTCCAGAGTGCAAGGTGGGAATCGAACCCGCAAGCATAAGAGTGAGTCCAAATATTATGCCTCAGCCCCCAGGACCATCAGTCACTTCTATAATTTTACTTTTTTTATTTAGAATGGAAGTTTCTACTGTCTTCCCGAAGGGTTTACATTTTCTTTGTAACTCTCCTCTGTTCGTTTACACATAACCCACACACTTACTTGGAGGTGGCAGGTAGACGTACAGTTTAAAGTGGATTCTGAACCACCAAGAAGGTATCGAGTACTTAGAGAACTTTTTGTCTCCACTCAAATTAAAAAAAAAAAATTCTTTGATAATTCCAAGTTTTTTCCAGGTTTCTATAGAATTCCATAAATATATTTTTCTTAATACTAATCAAGTATTAAGTATTGCACTATTTAAAGCAAAGTATAACAAGTGTAGTATTAGAATAAAGTATTTCATAGCACTTAATTAGCCCCTTTAATTATAAAAAAATATTTAAAAATATAGATTGTAGAACAGTAGACAAAAAGCAATTAAAATCAAATTATTTTATACATTTTATCTGGTCAAACCCATAACTTTAAAAACATTTTAAAGAAATTGATCGCGTCTTTCCGTAGCTTAATGGATAAGCACATTAGACCAGTAATCTGGAAGACCTTGGTTCGGATCCCAGCGGAGCTTGAGAACAATTTTTAGAAATTAAAAAAAGAATATTAAAAAATATTGACTTCAGGCCGGTAGAGAAAAGCAATTAACATGAAATTATGTAATAAACTAACTTTATTAAAAAATCGGAAAATTAACAAAATAGAACAAGACAAAGTATGATCCAATAAAGGCTCTATTTTTCTCTGAAATGGTTCTCCTACAAATTGTTTTTTTGAAGAAATCTGCATTATCATCAGAGCTAATTACCATCAATCAGTGTATATATAATTCTACAATCCGTGAAAGTAATACTATCGATCACGTTAACTCTTGAAATAACAGAAAATACTTAACGTCACTTCTGACTAGATGGAAAATAAATTTAAAAAAAAATTGTAAATAAATCTTGTATGAAAAAAGAACTACCCTCTTTCTCAGAAAAAATGTAATTGTTCTTTTGGTGTCATAATGTACCCTGTAATTATGGGTCTTTTAAGCCCATTTCTTCAAAAATTTCTTATTTTATTTGAATTTCTGTTGTTAATGGATTATTTTATTTTATAGTACCTGTATTACCTAAATTTATTTGAAAAACGAAATGAATTTTAAAAAAAACTTGTTTCACACCGTTATATGTATTTGATTTTTAAAAACATAAATTGCCAATTATAAAAAGTAAGCCATTTTTTGCAAAAGTGGGCTTAAGAGAGCCCTAAATATTTCTTAAATAATTCTTTCAAAAAATTTTTGGTGATATAATTCATTAAAAATAAAAGAGAAGATGTATTCTAAATCAAAGTTATTTAATGATAACGCCAATAAAAATAAAATAAGAAATTTTTTCAATAATGAGCTTCAAAGACCACCAAAATATATTTGTAAAATTATGCCAAAATTTAGTGGATTTTTCGACATCGAAAGTAAATTTTATAATAACATGATATTCTTTAATATAAATGTATTATCCCCATAAAATAATTAAAGAAAGAAATAATAGTAAAATAAATTAATAATACAAAAAACAAGAATATTCAATTAAAAAAATTTTAGTGATATATTTTCCTGAAATTAGTAAAAATACTAGAAAGAAGTTTGATATAAATAAGTATAAATTGAGTGTTCTAATTTTACTTTAATAAAAATAAAAAACATTATTATTTAGTTAAATATTAAAATTGTCAACCTAAATTTAAACACACTCGAAAAAATTTCCTGTCTCTAACAAAAACTGCTCTGACTTTTCCCTGACTTACCCTGACTAAAAAAATTTCCTGATTTTCCTGGTTTCCGAGGTCCTGGGCTCGAATCCGACTGGATTTGAACGGTGTTCCTTTTTTCACATAAAATTTTATTTAATCAAAGATTTTTTAATGACCTTCGCATATGTTAAACTTGTATTAATTCTACGCTATTCAGAAGAATATGTTAATTTTTCAGTCCCTAATGTAGAAAATATAAGCTTTGAAATAAACATTTACATTTAATAAACTTTGCATGTGGATATTTAGAAAAATTCATAAAAATTTAGAATGTTCTTCATGACTTCATCAAATTATATTGTGTAATTTTGTAAAACGAGTTTTGCGTAGACAGCTTCAAGGTTATTTATTTTCTCAATTAAGTATTTCGCGTAAAGACTTTCAAGGTTATATTTTGATTTGTCCTTGAATGTTTTGCTGTGTCATACAGTTGATAAAAAATACCGATGACCTCTATTGCTTCCTCATAGATGATGCATTTAATAAATGATGTCTGTCTTTATTTACTTAATGCACGTATAATTCCTCTTGGAAAACGTTCTTCTACATTATAAAAAATTCTAGAGTCTTAAGACAGGATGGTTCTAAATGAATATTCCTACCTTACCGGCTTCTAGAACATTCTAGAAACATAGCACGGATATGAACCACTTCTAGAACATTCCAGAAACATAGCACCGACATAAACCACTTCTAGAACATTCTAGAAACATAGCACGGACATGAACTACTTCAGATATGGAACTTTCTCGAAGTCGGTAAGGTTGGATGATCTAGAACTGGTCCTGTCTGTCTGCTTTTATAATAACGTATTCACCTTTGTTTTACTAGAAATCTCTCGTTCGGCTCAAAATTTGTAAATTTTTACAACTAAAAAATGGAAAACAAGGGTATCATACGTGAAAGGCCTGCAAGAAGTCTAAATAATGAATGATCAAGAAAATGGTTTGAACTTTCGAGCAGAAAATTGCGTTTTGTTTTCTCGCACATCGAAGTGTCAGATTCTCATTACAATAACGACATAGTCATTTACAGTGACGTAAAGAAATGTGAATGACCCGTAATTACATCTATCGTGGTTGTGTTTCGCGTTTTTGTTGTAACTCGAACGCATGTGGTTAGAAAATACAAACGAAGATATTTAAGATCGAGGCTCAGGCTTGAGGATTGCGATCCCGTTATACAACGATAAAGCGTGTCAGCTCATCTCGAAAACTTCCTTTTATATCCCGCGTGCATAACTATAAACTTGCGAGTTGTGAGCAGGCAATATCCTCTTCAGCATTGTGATGATAGGCATAGTCACTATTAATGAAAATATAGATCTTGGAAGGAAGTCGTGCATTACTGCGTCATTGTTGAACGAATATGCTCTAGAGGAATTGTGTCTAAAACAGTCACTCCGCTAGAACGGTCTATCCTTAATAATTAACTGGTTTAAAAAACTAAACGCCAGTTTTTTATACTAAAATATTTGGGAAATGAAAAACAAACCGAGGACAAATAGCTTTGAATAATAAATATGTAAATTGACATGATAGAATGTGATTATAGTTCGAGTTGTGATTATGGAGTGTTTCACAATATGTTAATGTTGCTATTGTTATTGGTATATTATAGTTCGTTCACTAAACGTTTTTAGACTTTGTAATAATTTATATTTATTAGGTTCCAAAATTTCAATAAAGTATTCGATTAGCCATAAATTACTTCTTGAAATATTGAAAATTAAGGATTAGATCATTAAAAATTACGGATTCTGTGACGGATATCCGCTTGAAGTTCTGAAAGTTCAAATGAAGGAAATTGTGCACTGAGGGAATTATAAAATAGAAACAGTGCTAAAATGTTAATTAATTTATATTGAAAATAATAGATCAAAAAAGAAACTTATTAAGCATAATTTTTAATTTTAGTTTAAACAATATTTGTGGATAAAATATAATTAGGAAATAATATTTCGTTCCTTTTAACGTTCAGAACTTCAAGTAGAATTAGATAGTAAGTCTTCTTTAAAATCATCTTTTCATTGAATTTATCTGTTTTTTCTTTCAAATCAAAAATTTTTTTTGAGTGTTATTTCTTACATTTTTTTTAAAAATTCATACTTTTTGGTTGAAAATTCAAATGACGAATTTAAATTCTCGAATTTTCAACTGCTGCATTTTCTAGAATAGAATTTTAACTTGTTGAATTTTCAAGAAAAGTCATCTCTTTGGCTTAAAAATTTAACAAATTAAAGAATATAATAATAATAATAAATATAATTAAAGAGAAATCTTAAATAATAATAATAAATAATAATTAAAGAAAAATCTTAATTGGCTTAAAATTTGGCTACTGTTCAAAATTTGTCTTTTTTGTTTGAAAATTCATCTTTTGTGATAAAAATTGGAATTTTTCTTATTAAAAAAAGAACTGTTTGGTCCAAAAATAATCTATTCAACTATCAAGATCTCATCTTTTTTGGTTAAAAATTTTACTTTTTGTTAAAAACTCAATTTTTTGTTTGAGGATTCATCATTTTATTTTAAAATATATATCTTTTTTCGAATATTTAACAATCTTGTTCAAGATTAGTTTTTTTATTGTTGTTGAATATTAATTTTATTAATTGATAATTTAACTATGCCATTTTTTATTGAAAATTGATTTTTATTTTAACTGCTATCAATTTGAATTAAAAATTTGGATTGGTTTAAATGATAACTATTACATTATTTGTCAAGAGTTTATTTTTTTGTTAAGGATTCATCATTTTAATTGAAAACTCACTTTTATGGTGGCGAATATTTTTAGGTTTTCGTAGCCCTTGGCTAAAACCCTTATTTGTTGTTAGTTAATTTATTTTGTTAAAAATTCATTCATTTAGTTGAAAAATCATCTTTTATGATTAAAGATTCATCATTTCTGTTAATTTCTGATTTCATCTGTGTGTCAAATTAACTGATTTGTCAGTCAAGTATGTATTTTATTATTGTAATTTTTTATAATTCCATTAGTTATTCTTGCAGCCTGATATATTGTGTAGCACCTTCTACGAAATCCAAATTGTTCATTGATTGAAATATTATTTTGGTCAAGTATTTTACCAATTCTAGTTTGATGACTTTCTTTGCAATTTTACGCAGATGTAGAAGAAGACTTTTATTGTTCTGTAATTACTAACAAGAGAATAGTTTCTGCCTACTTTAGGAATTAGTATACAGCTCTAACTGTTTTTCACTTAGTTGAAAATCCCAAACAAATAATTTAATTTATTATCTCAGTAGTAATCATTACAACTGTTTTTCTTATTGTCAGTTGCTTAAAAATTGTTTCTTCTATTTTATCCGCATCTGCAGCTTTTTTTGTCTTTAAGTGTTTTAATACAATGATAAAATAAATTTATATTTCTTAATTTTTTTAAATGAATTAATTCGAATTGATTAGCACTCGCTTCAACTTTATCTTCATCATCTTTATAGATTGTGGTAAGTCTTAATATTGAATCTTCAGATTCCATGTAGTTATTGAAGGAATCTGCATTATCATCAGAAGTAGTTACCATTGATCATTGTAGATTTCTTTACACAATCCGTGGAATTAGTAATCAAAACTATCGATCAAGTCAGCTCTTCAAATAAAAGAAAATACTTAACGTTATTTCTGTCTAGATGAAAAATAAATTTACAAAGTTTTAAAAATTATATTTTTCTGAAAAAAGATACGAGTAATTTTAAAGGAATCTGTATTATCATCAGAGGAAGTTACCATCGATCAGTGTAGATGTCAGTCCACAATCCGTGAAATTAGAAGTAGAAAATTAGAAATCGGAAAATCTGTGGTTCGATTCCTAGTGGAGCGAAAGTGAGTAGTTCTTCTTTCAGACAAATTTAATTTTATACAATTTTTTATTCTTTTGGTCCAATACTCAGAATTTCATTCTTTCAATTTCTCAGCCAATCCTGATTTTATTACTATAACAAATTCATTTTTAGACCCTCTTAAAAGTCGCATTTATATATGATGCAGTTTGTGGACAAGGATTCAAGTTGATATCATGCGGATGTAGTGGCCTTTTTCTTCAGGTTACGAGCATTGCGGTTGGTGGTTAGTACAGCCAAGAGGATAAAAAAAAAGTCGATGGATTTAGTTTCTGTCAACTCCTTCCCTGCCTTGCTCGAGGATCAGTGTTAACCACGGTTGTGAAAATGATAGGCAATAAAAAAAAACGAGAGCGGAAAAGACATTTTCAAAAAAGTAGCTTGTTATTCCTGAACCGTAACGTGCTACTCTTTTTAGTGTACTTACTCTGAGAAATAAAAATAAAACAATCGGCTCGTTGAATAAGCTAAAAGGCTATAAACGAATACATCTCTCTTTCAGGATTTTAAACCCAGAAATAAAGAAATATTAATCTTATCTTTTTTATTCTCGGTTTCTAGACAGTAGAAATTGACATTATTTAAATATCTTGTTCTGCAACGGTGATGGGAAATAACTACTCTCTTTTAAATATTAACTGCTTACTTTATTTTAGTAACTATGTTACTTTTGTGAATAAGTAACGAATTGGTAACTATGTTTGTTACTTAATTAGTGATGCAACGGCAACGATAACTATGGTTCCTTTTAAAAAGTAACCTGCCCATCCACTGGTCTGAAAGTAGTATCATCATTTGGCTTGCATCTAATTACGGTATGTAAATTCCTGATGAAATGCAGCATATACATTAGGTGACCACACAAGTGTTTTGCCTTCAACAAGGCATTACCTTGGATGTAAAAGCGTAACTGCACCCGTAAGTTTCCTCGGACAAAATTATCCATTATCTCTTGCAAGGTAATAGGACTCTCGGAAGATGCTCGTGGTCATAAAGACACCTTTCTTAGAGCCTCATTATTAGCTGGAAGTGCGCGCAAATCCGGTTTTCCACCTATGTATATAAGCTTCGACAGCCTGCGAATAAATAGGGTTGAACAAGTATGTGAACCAGACACTACAAACGTGCCCGGCCCCTATCTTGTCCTTTTTCTGCCTTGCAGGACTCATTTTAATTAGGAGCTAGGGTAGATGGAAATGGAGCCTGTCAACAGATCCTACCACAGCCTCAAATCATAAGAATTTAATTTAAATACAATAGAATTAAATGAAAAGAAAAGAAGGGGTAGTTACAGAAGTTACATTTACGGAAAAATTTGGGTGTAAGGAACATTACAGGTACTTGGACATTACTGCGTAACATCTGCTAACTTTTTGAGATACTAGCCTTAAAATATTGTTGCGAAAGTCTGAAAAGTTTGTCTAAGATCACTTTTAACAAATTTTTAAATAATTAGTTAAATTGTTGTCTACTTAAATTATGCTATTATTCAGTTTACAATGCGTGGTTCTACGATATTTTACTTAAAAAATTTCCCGTTTTAGATTTTGGTTTTTAAGTGTAGATGTTTTATTTCAATAAGGATTGTAAAATGCTATCTTGAAGACCTTAACAGTTAAAAATGAAACGCGTTTGAAGTTGAACATTTTTGATAAAAAAGATTTTTATTTAATCAACTGTAAATATAAATAAATAACTATTTAATGGATCTGTACTTTAAGTATTAAAAGGAAGACAATAGTTGATTTGATTAAACAATTCTAAATCCTTTCAAAATTTAAGAATTTTCAGATTTTAACGTTAAAAATTAAATTTTTTCAATTCGAAGTCTTAATTATTAAAACAGTATAAACGTCTGATTTAAGGTTTATAAACTATCTTTAACTTCAAAAGCAACTTCATAATTATATATTTGTAATTAAAGGCTTTTGTTAAATTTTAAATATTGTTTCGGTCTAAAATATTCCATTTTTAACCCATTAAATAAAAAATTGTTTAATTAAAAAAAAGAACAGCTATTGAACGTTTATCATTATTTCACTATTTATTTAAGAGGAGTACATTGAAACCAAATATTTTAAAGCAAATAATTTTAAATTGAATTCTGTTACATAGAAAGCCTCGAATCGTTAAAATTTCGAAAATCCTTTAAACAGTAAACGTTACGATTTTAATTGTTGTATATAAAAAATATTTAATTTTTTAAGTGACTATTATACCGGACTTTTTGTTTCCCAGACGTTAATTTAAGAATACTTACATCCCGAAGTTATTTTCATAATTAAAAATGCATTATTTGGAGGAAAAATTTGAGTAATTTTAAGAGGTATTAAGATATTTTGAAAAGATTCAAAATAATTTTAAACAAAATGTAGATTTTCGCAGATTTCAAACAAAAAATGTAAAAGCTTTTTAAGAATTGTGAAAGGCTTCAAAAGAATAAAAGCATTACGTTAATATTTTCAGGAAAATAAAAAATTATGTCTCATTTTGAAAAATTATGTTAAGAGAATATTTAAAAAGGTTTAAAAGATTTATAAAAATGTCAAAAAATAATCTGGAAGATTTTAAGGAACATTTTTAAAAATTGCAGGATTTGCTGAAAATTAAAATAGATTAAAATCCTAATTAAAAATCCTATTCGACGTCCAATAATCATATTGATGCAAACTTCTGATAAAAACAAGAAATTTGGACCACAATTTAAAAGAATTTCGAACAAAAATAAAAAAAGAGGAAAGAAAATGAGAAGGCAACCAACCACATCTCCTTCAATCCTTTTCCCTTTCTTTCGTCTATTTTGTTTTTGTTATTATTAAATTACAATAAAAGAACATTAAAAATAAAATAAAAATTATATTACCATCGTTTCGTTACTCGTAGGAATCTTAAGAAAATGTTTTTATTCTTCTGAAGCCTTTCATATTTCATGAAAAGTTTCTACATTTTTTTGTTTGAATATTTCTTAAAATTACTCACATTTTTTCTATAAATAATGCGTGTTCAATTGTTATTTATAGATTAAAAATTTAAGGAACTTTTTTTTTCATTTGCAGGGTTTTCTAATAATTGCAGAAACATTTAATTGATTTTAAAATAAATTTAGAACTTCAGAAAAAATTTCGAAAGTAATTTTAAATTTGAAAGTTTGCTAAACAGCTCCTAGATTTTTCCGGATTTTTACATAAAATTTTGAAGCTTTTTAAGGTTTTTTTCGGGTTAAAGATTTATCGTGTTAGCTGATGATTCAACTATATAGTTTCAAATTAAGTTTCTGGTGAAAATTTTTTTTCTGGTTAAAAATTTAGCAGTATTTTAGAACGATACTCCTTTAGTTATAAAATCCATCAATTTGTTAGAAAATTAAAATATTTGGTTGAAATTTAAATTTATTGGCAAAAGCTAATATTTTTGGTAGAAAAGTCATGTTTTTGTTTTAAAACTGAACTACTTTGGTAGAAAAGACAACTATTTTGTTAAAAAATTAATTGTTTCTTAAAAATATAACTATTTCTTGTAAAATTAGCTTAAGAAAAATCACATTTTTGGGTTTAAATTTAACTACCTTGTAGATAATTCGTATTTTTAGCTTCCAAAATCAAGAATTTTGCTAAATATGGAAATTTGCAGGAAATTCATCTTTTTACTTAAAAATGTATTCTTTATAGGATGAAAATTCAACTACTTTGTAGAGAATTAGCAATCATTTTTAAAAGTTCATCTTCTTGGTTTGAAAATTTACCTGTTTTGTTTAAAACTAGTCTTTTCTAGAAAAGAAATCGTTTTTTTTGGCTTGAAAACTTCAGTATTCGATTAAAAATTTAACTGCTTTGTTGAAAATTTGTCCCTTTTGATTGAAAGTTAAACTATTTCATTTTTGAATGCAACTGTTTGGTTACAAATAATTTATTGTTGAAAAATCGTCTTTAAGGGTTGAAAATTTATCTCATTAAATATGCCTTCTACACTTATTTCAGCTGATGGAATTCATTTCCCTATTTTCATAAAAACTCACCCTATTTTCTCCGCTTTCAAAGCATTTTGGGCAGCTAAATTTACTACAAACGCGATATCCCGCAGAATAAGCATGCAATCCGTGTTTCACCAACGGATACGTTACTTTAAGTTGGGGGGGGGGAGGTATGCTAAGACAAAATTAGGATAGTCAAGAGGGTTTGGGGAGGTTAATAGCAAAAAACTGGTAACGTAGTTTATGGACAGCCTCTGAGTAAGACCTTTTTTAACACTAGATTCCTACCTTACCGACAACGAGGACGTTATACATCTCAAGTGGTTCGCGTCCATGCTAATATTCTCGAGACTCAGCACGGACACGAACCATTTGAGTATGCAGAACTTTCTCCATTCATGTGAGGCGGAATGGGGTGATGTCCAGCCACGCAATTAATAGAGGGGTGAACTCGATGTGTCGAAACAAAAATTTTCCGCCAGAGGGCCGCACGTTATTGCAGAAGTGAGTCATACTTTACAGAGTTGACACTCTTGCTGCCTATTTTCTATGGCTCTGGTGTACATGAATAACCACTTTAGTAAGTACCAACCGGATATTCTTGGCTCGTCTACAAGTCAACTAGATTTACGTCATTAGAGCGTCTGGACTGGTCGGGACTCGCCATCAGATGTACATCCGGTGTGTAGCGATCGGCATCGGCGGGATCCATAAATCGATCATTTAATTGCACTCCAGCAGGGAAGGAACGATTCGCTCATCCTTGCCTG
The DNA here is from genome assembly GCA_010014905.2 of Druon quercuslanigerum. NCBI lineage: Eukaryota > Metazoa > Arthropoda > Insecta > Hymenoptera > Cynipidae > Druon > Druon quercuslanigerum. The sequence continues at coordinate 44,731 of JAAAKG020150888.1, forward strand.
CAGTTTCTCCTATCTTTTTCAGTCTGATCATTTTGCTTTTCCTTCTTTATGGTTCCCCTTCCCTTTTCTACAGATGTCATTTGAGTTCCGATCGATCGTTTCAAGTTCCATATCATGGAATCTTCGCAGTCATAAACCGCTTAAATAACGTGTGGGCGTCGTTAAATCGAATATTGAACGACGCATCCCACCATTAGGTAGGCATCATGATGGCATGCGGAATTAACGATCGCCTCAGATCGTTTGGGAGTTCGACAAATTGCTGAGTGTTACAGTGTTAGGATTGATAGTCAGACAGGGGGACGATGTACGAGGTGCGGCTATTAATTTTTAATACTGGGTCTATAAAATGCATTATAATAAAATTCGTACTTTTAAACTTTTATTTCTTGCAATGTGCTGAGACATCTCCTCCAGCAGTGCTGGAGAACCTTGAATTAAAGGCTTTTTAGGAGCTTGGTCTTTTTTGTTTTTAACTACCACTGAAAAAAACGATTATTTGGAACAACTATTAACATTGTTGGGACAACTAATTTAGTTCGTAAATAATGATACTGCTGTTTAGTTAGTTGTGAGAACTATTTTTGTTAGCTGGGGAACGACTAGTTGTCGTTACTATCTAATAAGGTAGACTAACTACTTCAGTTTGTGAAAACCACTATCCGGAGGTAGTTGATCTTACTATACCATAGAACATATTTGATTTCACAACTTATATACATTCAAATGCTTCGATATATAATTCCCGAAGTCTAAACTTTCCAGCACTTCTCATAATCCCATCATGTATACACAAAGGAGACATCAAGTGAACAGCTAGTTATGATGTCCACGTCTAAATGTTCCCTGTCATTTTATCGCAGATTTGTTGGCATTCCTTGTCGCGTTCTCAATCCTGCCAACGAAGATAACAAATAAAATAGTTACGCCAAATACTTTTATTTGTTAGAGAAGTCAATTAGTGGTGCAGATGGCTAAAGTATTAGTAACTCTGTCTAAAAAAATATTAATAATTGAAATTAGTTACGAGAATTACAAACGGTTTCCTAACATGACTATCTCATTAGTCGGCGTTACTAATAAAAAGATGGTAGCCCCAACTATTCTTTTTTCTCAGTGTGGATTGAAAGTTGGTTCTTTTCATCAAACTTTTTATTTTTGGAACAAGTAGAAGTCGTAGGCTGCTAAATCTGGAGAATGGCGTAGATGTTCTTAAATTGTTATGATATTAATGTCCCAAAACAGTTTGACGCGCCAGGCAAACCCAGAGTGTGCAGGAGCATTTTCTTGGTGGAGAACCCAGTCCTTATTTTTTATCAAACGCGTGAATCGTCTTCAACCTCATTCCGGCCCTCACAAAATCTTTTGCGCCATGCAAAAAAAATACAAGTGATAGATAATTATCCCCGTTAGTTCCTCTAAATATTTTACTGGGAAACTTCATATGGACGCGCTGTTCGATTTGCGAACTAGACATGATTTCGACCGTAGCTTGGAGAGTAGACTTGCGAAAACTAACATTGCAGGTATACTACTTAACCTAGTGGGTTGACATAAGTCTTAAAAGAATGTAATTGAATAATAACTGAAGAATATCCCTAAAAATTTCCGAGAAGACAAATAAAAAACAATAAAAAGAATTTATTTTAATTTGTTTATGGTAAACTTACGCAGATAACATTCGTGCATGGCACGTTATCCGCACGACGTGCGAGGCGTGTGATGCATATATGGTGCGAGGGTATCGTTTCGTAACTTTTGATAGCCTTACCTTATCATACGCAATTTTTTTGGCTAAATTGTTTTTCGTGGTATTCATTTAGGGTTCATCCAAAAATATGGTACGATGGTTCGGGGATGAAGAAGTGGTTAAACTTTCAACCAAAAAAGATAAATTCTCAACAAGAAATGTAACGGTTGATATTATTACCAAGAAAAGATTTTCATTTTATAGTTAAATTGTTTACCCAGAAAGACTTTTCAGTCAATGAAGAAACAAAAATTCATCCAAGATGTTGTCTACTAGAAAGACAACTTATCAACAAAAGAAATATATTTTTAACCAAATATTTAGATTTTCATTAAAGAAGATAATTTTTTTACAAAAAAAAAACAAATTTTCAACAAACAACATACATTTGGAACCAAATAGTTTAATTGTCAACAAAGAACATTAAATTACTACCAAAAAAGACGACTTTTCAGTAAAATACATATATTTTTAACCAAATAGATAAATTTGTAACGAAGAAGATTAATTTCTACCAAAAAAGACGAAATTTCAACAAAATACATACATTTTGAGCCAAATAGTTGAACTTTTATTCAATGAGGCAAAAGTTACTGATAATAATAAATAATTAATAATCATAATAAAATTTACTTTTAAATAAAGAATTAAATTTTTTACAGAGCACTTCAATTTTCGATCAAATAGTTGAATTTGTCACCAAACTGTTAAATTATTACGTCAAAAAAAAAGAATTTTGTGCAAAATCATAAATTTTTACCCAAAGATTTGAATTGTCAACAAAAAAGTTCATTTCCGAACCCAAAAATATGAATTTTGAACAAAAAAAAGATGAATTATAAATGAAAAAAAATTAACACAGAACGAAAAATGCAACCAAAAAAGATAAATTTTTAACAAAATAATTGAACATGCAAGCAAAACAGTTCCATTTTTCCTAAATAGAAATATATTTCCTAAAAAAAAAATTGTAAAAAAATACATAGATTTACAACAAAATAGTTAAGTTTTAAACCAAGAGGATTAATTTTCCGTGAAAGGGACGAGATTCGAACAAAATATATGGATTTTCAAATAAAGAAATTTCAAAAAAATAATTTATTTTTCAACTTGAGACATTAATTTTTAACTAAAACGATGATTGTTCAACCAAAAAAATGAATTTTTCAACAAAGTAGTTCAACATTCCTCTTAATAGTTGAATTTTCGATCAAATAGTTTTATTTTCTACCAAATTCTGAAATTTATTAGACGAAAATAAGAATTTTCTACAAAGCAGTTCAACTGTGCTTCCGAAAATATGAACTTTTTTGAACAAAATTTATTTTTGACCGAAACAGATTAATTGTTAAGTACACAGTTCCATAGTTAATTATTGCAGTTCGTATATAAGTGGAAAACCCAGAGAGAAAAACTACGAAGCTTGCGATAAGTAAAAAGTATTCTTGAGAATATACGGACCAAAAATCCAGAGAAGTTTAAACAAACATTGAAGTTCATTTTAATACTTTTAAAATATCAGGTTAGAAAAGTGGATATTATCTTAGAAAATAAAGTTAATTTTCCATTGCACAATTTTTGATTTCAGGGAACACTAAGTACTTATTCTTATTAACACATTTGATTTTACAAATCTAATTTCCTTAGGGATCCACGTTTGTTTAATTAACAGCTAGTTCATATTTTATGTGGATGTTCGCTTCCTAAGTTAATAAAATTTGATTAAAATAATAATTTTATCATGTAAATTAGAATTAAAACTGTTACAATTATCAATAAACTAACATAAATTTTTTTTATATTAATGTACTAGGTGTTATAGATACAGAACCTTCCTCTTTCTCTCCCTACATTCAAAAGACTTTACGTAATTTATGCACAGCCCCTTAAACTTTAAAGAGTTAGCTTCCTTTGGAAACATGATGAAGCATGAAAGAAACATTCAACTTTAAAAAAAAATTAAAAGTGCAGGCCAAAGTGATGCATATTTGATGTTTTACTATAGCACCGTCATCTAGATGTTAAAGGTTAGTATCTGTGGATATTAAAGATATGCGTTCTTACCGCAAAGAATTTTTAAAGAAAAACAGCACTTTTGTCAACCATTTTACTCTCCCAACAATTTAATACATTATTATTATTATTTGTAAAAAAAAATTAGTAATCATAATTTTTCCACAAGTTCAGACACGATATGAAATGATGTCTAACGACATTGACTATAAGCTTCATCAAGCGGCCGACAGAGGTCTGGTGTATTTTGCTGCACGAGTTTAACATCCCGGATGTCTCAGTCTAATATAAAAATACTGCCTTATATTATGAATATCTACTTTTTAAGGCCCATTTTTCTGCGTGTTTCTAAACTAAAAGCATTTGAGTTTTGAAAATGCAAAATAATAATAGGAAGATTTGTATCCACTACTACATAATTAATTTGATGATTTTGATGAAACTGATACTATAGTTGCCGAGAGGAAATGTCATGCCGTAATCAAATTACATTTGTCCATCTTTTCTGGCTTCTTAAGGCGTATGATTAGACGATCATGTTATTCCATAGACTTTACGTCTGTCTTGACTGAACAACAGTACCGGCATCATTGCGAAGAACTTTAATAGTAGTAAACTACCGCTGCACAGTTGCACATTACCGCAATAAAGATCTGCTAATTCATTGCTGTGGTCTCAGTAGAGCAAAATAGAACAGGGCGAGGCAGCATCATCCTGTTAACATTCATTGCTCCGTATAAAGTTAATAAGACGTGGAATTGATGTGTTTTTTCGAGGGGGAAAAAATTCCTAAAAAAATGTAAACAGAATTACTCCGCATTATATGAGATTGCTTCGGATTGCATATGATTACTCTGGATTATATAAAATTATAGTGGATTACACTAAACTTCCGATGTAAGACCCGTTTTGGGCATGGCTTGCCTTGGCCTTGATCCTAAATCGGGTGAAAGAAAACGTAAAAAGGGCTCCTCGAGCGATTTGTCCCGCTTGAATGAGTACATCCTCTCTTTCGGTTTCGCGGCTCCTCTCATCACGAAACTGGAGAGCCCATCAGTTCTAGGAATAGCGTAAACCAAGGGTCTTATATCGGGAGTTGAGTTAAGTCCGCCTAAATTAGACTTTTCAGCCAAAAAGTAATACATTTTAATCTAATTATTCAATTCTTAACAAAGCATATGAATTCTTCATTAGATAGTTGAATTTTTTTAATTAAAGTCGTTAATGATATAATAAAAAAGATTAATTTTTGAACAGAAAAGTCAAATTTTAAACAAAATAATGAATTTTCAACCAATCGGATGAATTTTGAACTATAACAGATAATTTTGAACCAAATAATTGCATTTTCAACTAAAAAATGTAAATTCACAACCAAAAATGAAATAGTCACACTTTGAATAAGAGAAATAAAATTTAAAAAATAATTATCAACAAAATAGTCATAGTCTGATGCTCTTACCCGAAAAGCTAAGCTTGAGAGTTATTTTTTCACAATTTAGAAAGAAAAATCAATAATGTTAAAATATTAATTTTAGACCAGTAGACAAAAAACAGTAAAGTTACAACTTTAGATTATAGTTGTGTTTTTCTTTTCTATTATTTTAGATAAATAGATGCTATAAAATACAAAAATTTGGTAATAGTATTCATTTTTTATTTTTATTTAAAACTTTACTTTAGACACAAAATTAATAGACCGCATAGCGTACGTGATTGTTTTCTAATAAAATAAAAATGTCTGAAAATCAAATATTTTGAAATTCTACTTAAAAACTTTTAAATTCAGAAGAATATCACTTTGAATATCGTAATATAGAGATCAGTATTGATTGTTTATTTTTTTCTTCGATTTCCATGAATAATGGATACATTTGGCTGTTTAAAAAAATTACTTTTTAGACACATTCTTTTTTTTATTTCATTTTTTAATATTTTTCTGTTTGAACCGTACATTTTTTCCGTGCAATTAATTTATAATCCAGATTTCTATAAGCTAACGTTACATTTGATACTATAGTAAAATTCAACATCCTGCGTCTATATGGGATGTCTATGTCTCTATAATGTAATTGTTGATATCTCGGCAAACCCATGTTATAAATTATAATATCTAAGAGCCGACGCATCGCTGATTTCCATCCATAAATTCCATCCATCTGATTCGCATTCAGATTTAATAAATAGAAACCGGATTCAAACTATAATCGTCTCGATAAGTTTAATAGCATATTATGCTTCCGGGAGCATCTGTAATAAAAACTGTAATAATAATCCACTGATATGTTAATATCAATATCTTTTTCTGAATTTTTTTTTTCAATTCGCTGCTTTCAGCAAAGGAAAAATTGTCGCGTAGATTCTGCTCATGGCTTACGACACAACTTGTTATACCGATTTAATTGGGGACCCGTAATTGGGTTGGGTTATAGTGAGCTTTTGAATCGCAGAGGAAAGTAAAATGCAAAAAATAAAATGAAAAATAAAATAAACCGCAAACGTGCATCTCGAGGAAAAATATTTACGGTCTTAATCTAGGTTTTCTTTTCAAGTGCATGTAAATTATTCCCAGTCCTACAATGTGACCATAAAAGATAGTGAGATTATAAATCTTCGGCAAGGAGATTATAAATTCGATTTTATACGTTTAGATTACAAATTATAGAAGCAGTCTTTTTCGAAAGGGACATTATTTTGTTTTTGAAATGACGCTTAAATAAGGTGAGGATGTTTTGAATTTTTTATATTCCTTTAAATCTATAATGAGAATATGTTTATAGGGTTTCGTAGCCTTGGGTAGAAACAGGTTTGGTGTAAGTCCGTCCGCCATACTTTTTTCCAAGGAGTGGAAGTGATGGTAAATGGGGGGAAGTGAAGAAAGCGATATAAAAATAGAGAGGGAAAGTAGGAGAAATGAGGAATAGGGTACTGATGGAGAAGTGAGGAGAGAGTGACGGGAAATAAGGGAAGGTGGGTGATGGTAACTGCGGTGAATAAGGGTATTGACGGGAAATGATTGGAGTGGAAGAAGGGGAAGTGAGGCTAATATATGGAAAGGGAATTATGAAAAGTGAGGGTAAATTATGGGAGGGGAGGTAGGGGAAATGAGGGGGAAACGAGAGGTAAAGTTGGGAAGTAGCGAAAGTAAGGGAAGGGGCTATAGAGAAATAATTGGAATAAAAATGGGTGGAGAAGTGATGATAAATAAGGGAGGGTGAGTGATAGTAAATGAGGGGAATTAAGGTAATAAGGGTAAGCAGGAGAATTGAGGGAAAGTGACAGGACGTGAAGTAGGGGAATTGAGGGAAAGTGGTGGAAGGGGAAGTTGAGGAGGTGAAAGGTAATAGGTGGGAGGAAAAGTAGTGAAAGTAAGGGTAAATTATGAGAAGATAAGTAGGTAGCAGTGAGGGAGACGAAAGAAGGAGAAAGAAGGCTAGGGGAATTAGAGCAATTAAGGGAATGGGATGCAGCGAAAATTGGCGAACGAGAAGTAGGATATGTGAGGCGAGGGAAATTATAGAACTGATGGCAGGGTAACAAGAATAATAAGGCAAATAAGGGGTATATGTTAAAAGAAGGGAAGTAGCGGGGGGGGGGGAGTGGTTAGGGTAAAAAGGGAATATAGGTCAAGGGAAAACAGGAGTTGCGGTAAGAGTGAGGGGAATTGAAGGGGAAAGTGTTATTCAGAAGTACGGGAAATCATAGGATAGGAAGTAAGAAGAAATGATTGGTGGGAAAGGAGGGGAAGTGAAAAGAGGGCTAAAGTAGGGTAGTGTAGGTGAGTAGGGGAGGGGAACTGAGTGCTGGGTAATGGAAGTGGGGGAAGGGGAGTGTTATCTGGGGAACTCAGGAGAGGGGGAAAAATTGGAGAAATGAGTGTAAGTGAGAGGCGCGTGAGTGAAGGAAAATTACGGGATGCAAATATGAAAACTATAGAATTTTGAAGATTTACAACTTAAAGTTCTACAATTTTGAAAAGTTAAAATTAAAAACTCTTTAATTTTAGGAATCTATGAATACAAGTTCTGAAATTTTTATGATTCTGAAGATGAGTCAGGAGTTTTCAATTTTAAATCTTAGCAATTGAAGCAATTGTGAAAGAAAATCATTAAAATAATTAAGAACTTTTTATTTGCCAATTTTTAAAGTTAAAAACTCTTCGATTTCGAAAGATATACATTTGACAGTTCTCTAAATTTGAAAAGTTACAATGGAAAATTCTTACATTTTGTAACTATATAATTATTGCAATTTCTTCAAATTTTAAAGTTTTTATTCGAAAGGTAAACAATTTTGAAGATATAAAATTTAAATTGTAAAATTTTGTAGATTAAAAACTGAAATAGTCCCACCTTAAAGATTCATAATTCAAAGTTTTGAAATCCTAAAAAGTTACAGCTGAAAATTCTGGAGGTTTGAGAATATAGAATTTAAAATTATTCAAGTTTCAGGACTTATGTTTTAAAGGTATCTATTCTGGAAACGATTTACAATTTAATATTTTTCATTTTTAAAAATGTTTAAATACAAGCTCTTGAATTTCGATGATTTTGATAATTGGAAAAATCAAATTAAAATTTGTAAACCTAAATCGTCTAAATTGATTGAATTTCAAATGAACATCATCAGAAAGATGAAATTTTTAATGGTTAAATTTGAAACTTGCAATATTAAAAACTTTAGAGTTCCAAATCAAAATTCTTCATTTTTTGAGATGTTTAAGTAAAAATTTTCGAAATTTGGATGATTTCGAAGATCAGAAGTCAAGATTTTTATTGTAAATCCTTCAAATTGAAGACATTTTAATTGTAAATCTTCCAAATTAAAGAAATTTTCATTATCAATAATCAAAAGAGCAATTGTTAATTTTGAAAAAGATAAAGTGAAAATAATTATAATTTTAATTTAAAAGGTGTTTAGTTTTAAATAAAATTTTAAAATGTACAATTTTGAATAGTTCTAACTTAAAATTGCTTAAATTACATGCCATTTTGAAAATTCACAAATTTATTGATTCATCAATTTGATATTGTTCAACTGAAAAGTGTTAAAACTATCATTTTTTAGGTGAAGTTCAAGTTATGTATACATATATCGACGTGTCCAAATGACAAGGTTCCATCTCGGAGAGACCAAAGGAAAGGCTCTAAATCGTGGATACCAAATGAAAAGGTGCAAACTCGCGTGGCGATCTCTTGAAGCTTTAAAATCCCAAATAAATTTTATTTCAACTTTGTAGCACATTGTCATTTGGTTTCTCCGAATTGAACTTTGTCATTTGGGCAGGACGACATATAACTATTATTTAAGCTCAATAGAATTATATATTTTTAATGTTGAAATTATATGGCCACTCGGTGTTTTTGAAAGTCTAATCCAAATTCGTATTTCGGTATCCGGCTGTGTTCAGGAGTTTTGATATTCTGCAGTTTTCCACTTCTCTGACCAAATTTTTACGTGAATGCAAGCGCTTTTAATAAGAATCCGGCTGCAGAAGGTAGGGGATTTCAGAAATGAACAACCGGAGAGGATTGAGTACGTCCGACATTGCTTGGAGGCTTATTACGAGAATTAGGGTAATGGGGGATTTGGGAAGGAACTTGAGCTATGGGGTATAATTTCTAACCACTTCCTATGGGGTCTAATTTCTAACCACCTCCTATGGGGAGTTGGATGGGGGATTTTAGGTTTGTGAAAACCCGAAAAATAAAAATCTAATCTAATCTATTCTGATCTAATCAATATGACTAATCTTTCTATTTTTTTACTGTTTCAGGTGAGTACCTTGTTATTCAGATCTCAGCATAAAATGCATGCATGTGCAGCGCTTATTTCGACCGTAAGTAAGAATTATAATTTATTTTATGTTTGTTTTATAATGGGAAACTTCCTCTATAAATTTCAATCAGTAAAATAAATTGTAATAAATTGTCAGCTAAATTCCACTAATTGCTATTGGCACACTAAAGTTACTTTTAATTATTAAATTATACCCAATCAATTAGCAATAATTGTTATTGCTATACGCACGCGCACTATCCGTATCCATAATTATTATATTTCTTAAACCTCTTTAATGCAAATAATCCTACAAAAACAAATTTATTACAAAAAATATGTTATCGATATCCTTTCTGAAAAGTGAAACTTTATAATTATTTGAATAATTATAATATGAGAGTTTTTTAAGCTAATATTTTTTAAGTATTAGGAATTAACTTCAATTTTTATTTTAACTGTTATTCTATTGCGTACAATTTTTAAAAATTTAATGCAAATTGAATGAATAGAATCCAGTAAACAAATTTAATTATTTTTGGTTGAAAATTACTTATTTTTTATTGAAAATGTACTACTTTATTTTTATTTGAGAATTCATCAGTTCTAGTCAAGAAATTTATTATTAGATTGAAAATGTACTTTTTTAAATTTAAAATTCATATTTTCGTTTAGAAAATTTATATTTTTTGTAAGAAATTTTTTTTTCTTAAAATCAAACATTTTTTTGACATTTGTTCTTTTTTTTTCTTGAAGAATATTTTTTGTTAAAAAATTCTTGTTAAAAATTAATATTTTCTTGCTCAAAATAAAATTGTCTTAATATTTAAGAAAAAACAAGTATAAGCATTTCGTCTTTCGATGAAGGACCTCTTCACTCTTGAGTACGTTATCCGATGTTGTTGGTTACATCAATATCTCGAGGCGTTATGACAGGTGTGAGAAAAATTTAACCTCTTTCTCTGAGATGGCGCTAATTTTTTAGTCCCATGGTATTTTAAAAATTATTACGAATGTTATTATTCAACCAGTGACAATTTCACTAGTTCAGTTTAAGAGAGTGATGGATCAAAAAGTTGTAATATTTTTCTTTTGGACTCGACAACTTTAAACAACGCGAAACAAATATTTTAAATGTTGATTATATGTTAGTATACTATTACAAAACTCCTTGGAAGAATTTCTTCCGGAAAAGGTGGGTGGCCAGAATATCGACAAACCCTTTCTCTCCACCCAAGTTACGCGTCAGAGAACGTCGAACCTTAACTGCGAGAAAGTATAAAACTGCCCAGATACCCGACACAGAAATCTGACTCTGTGTGTGGAAACCCGTGGGAATTGAAGCAGTTGGATGATTTCACAGCGAAGTTTATGGGAAAAATCGAGCCAATCCAAGCCGATGTCCATTCGATGGGATTTCGATACACATGGATAAACTATAAAATAAATGCAGAACAAAAATCAACAACTTTGATGAAACTGTCTTCTTGGATTATCGTAAAAGAAAGTTTATGGGTAGTGGTGGCGTCATGTAAGGGTTTAGGTATGGTCACCATTGAGGAGCAGTATGAAGGTAACGTAGGTGTTTCTTGGCTCCATATTTATAGTTCCAGTTTATGGAAACTTAAACTCGAGGACGATCTGCAATCTAAGCTCCGTTCAGCTGGCACCTCTACAACGGAAAATCACTGCTCGAGCACTCAGCACCTCTACGAAAAATTTTGATTTTTGAGAAAAATAAAAAGAGCCCAAAAATCGGTATTACCGCCCAAAATTAGCCCATAATTAGCCCGAAATTATGCCGTATAAAAATATTTATTTTCCGTTGTGGAGGTGCCAGCTGAACGGAGCTTGCAATCTATAATCAGAAAAAAGTTCCTAAACCAAAAAGCGCTGTTTTCTTGGAAGTATATGAACATTTGGTTGACATAAACAAATATTAATTGATTCAATAAAACATTTGATTGGCAAAACATAATTTTTTGGCGGAATCAACCATCCAAAAAAAATTTTCTTGATTTAACCAAATCGTTTTTTGAGTATAGTTCGGGAAACTTTACTTGACTGTCCAAGACTTTTGGATAGGCTGTAGAATTATAAAAATTTCGTGTCAAGTTTGTTAGATGGTACAAGATGAGGGGGAAAACCAGGTGAAAATTAAAAAAAGATTGCTTTTTAACAATAATATTGAATTCCCACCAAAACATTTAAACATTTAAACAAATATTTTAATTTTCAACTAAAACAAAATTCTCTACCACAAATTCTTCTAGTTGAATATTCGGTTAAAAAGATCATTTTTAACTAAAAAACGACGACTTTTCAACAAAATAGTTCAATTTTCATCCGAAGTGCTAAATTTTTAAACACAATAATGAATTTTTAACTGCAATAGTTAAATTTCACTTCAAAATAAATTTTCAACAAAAAATAAATGATTTCTCAAAAAACTAGTTAAATTTGGAACCAAATCGATGAATTTTCAACTAAAATACTAAATTTTCAGCCAAAATAGACTTTTAAATGAAATTGTTCAAATCTCTACAAAATAAATAAGTTTTTAACCAAAAAATACATCATTACGGAAAAATAAAGTAACATTTGAATTCAACGAAGAAATACAAATTTTTAAACAAAATAATTGAATGCTCAACCGAAACGACGAATTTTAAATGCAACTATCAAATTTCCAACTAAAAAAAATACTTTTTTAACAAAATTGTTTAGTTTCCAATAAAGTATGTCAATTTTTAACTAAATAGTTGAATTTTGAAACAAATTAATTTTTAACCAAAAATGTAATATTGTATAATTCAACTGGAACAGATTTAGTTTTGCATAAAAATATTTAACTTCAACCAAGAAAGACGAATTTTCAACGAAATAGTTGAATCTTCAACAGAAACGACGCATTTTCAATAAAACTGTTGACTTTCCAACCAAAAAGGATACTTTTTAACAAAACTAATAAGTTTGTGACAAGGTAGATTAATTTTCAATTAATTGGTTGGATTTGCGATTAATATTTTCAAATATATTATTTCAATTTTCAACTAAAGAGTTAAATTTTTATCTGAGATGATTCATTTCTAACTAAAAAATAAATTTTTCATTGAGTAGTTTAACTTTGAAACAAAAAAAATTAATGTTTTTGGTTAAATATTCAACGATGTATTTGGTTATAAATTAATCCAATATCTAATTTTACTAATTAATTTTCACCGAAAATTTTTCTTTATTGAATTCATATATTTTGTTGAAATTTCGGATTTCTTAAAGAATATTAAGATTCTTGCCTGAAAAGTCATCTTTCTGGTTGAAAACTGAACTACTTTGTTGAAAATTTGTTCCTTTTTTGATTGAAAATTAATATTTGTATCTTAAAATCTAACTATTCCATCGTTAAATTATTTTTTGTTAACAATTTATTTTTTAACTGAAAGCTTCACTGTTTCAAGTAAAGATTCATCATTTTAATTAAAAATTCATATCTGAAAGCGGAACTATTTGGCTGAAAATTAATCTTTTACAGTGGAAAATTCATCCGCTTGGTCGAGCATTCATTTATTTTCTTGAAAATTCGTCTTTTTCGGTAGAAAATTAATCTTCTGAATTAAAAATGTATGTTTTTGTTTTAATATTAAAATATACCCTTAAAAAGTGTTGGCTAAAAATGAAACAACACATTGACTATTTTTTTGGGGCAAAACATTTATTTATTATTGAAATTGTAAGTTATTTACTTTTTTTAAATGTATTTTTTTAGTTGAAAATTTAATTAAATATTTCGTTGAATTTTTGTTTCTGTGTATAATTAATTTCAGTCTACTGCGTGTAAAGTTCAATAATGTTATTAAAAATAAATTTTTTCTGATAAAAATTTAACATATTTGATGAAAAGTTGTTGTTTTTTGTTTGAAAATATATTTTGTAACTGAAAATTTGATTATTTTGTTGAAATTTCGTTCTTTTTGTTTTGGAAAATTAATTTTTAAATTAAAGATTCAACTAAATTATAGTCAACATCATTAGATTTGAATATATTTGAAGGAAACTTTACCTAATTTGATGAAAAATCGTTGCTTTTTTGTTGTAAATTTAATTTTTAACTGAAAATGGATTTAATTTGTTAAAACTTCGTTATTGTTTTGGTTGGAACTTAATTTTTTAGCTCTAAATTTAACTATTCAATATTTGTGTGAAAAATTAATTTTTTTTAGTTGAAAATTAATCTTCTTGGTTAAAAATTCATGTTTTTGGACAAAAGTTCAACTATTTGGTGGAAACATAATCTACTTAGAAAAAATTCAACAATTTGGTTACAAAGTAATTTTTTTGTTTTAAGATTCCTAATCTTAATTTAAAAAAATCTTTAGATGAAACTTTAAGTTTTTCGTTGAAAAATTGTTATTTTTGGGTCTAATATTTATTTTCTAACTGAAAATTAAATTATTTTGTCAAAATTTCTTAATTTTTTTTAAGAAAATTAAGTTTTAAACTGAAAAAATTGACTATTGAATTTTTTAAATTTAAGAAATTTAAATTACAATATTATAATTTCTGTCATTAAAACCAAGAATCCAACGACAAAATTTGAACAACCACCATAAAATGTTTCTATTGTAATTTTTCTGCACTCTTTTTTAATTTCATTTTTTTTGTTCATATATTGTTATCCTTTTTAGAATTTTTTTGAAGAGGATCTTTTTTCAAATTTCAATATACCATTTCTCACACTACTCCCCTCCCTTCCAAGTGAGTCACGCCTACCCCGA
>JAAAKG020150889.1:0-31437 GCA_010014905.2 Druon quercuslanigerum
AAAATAAATAACAATCTTTTAATGTTAGAAATATTTATAAATGTATTATGTTTGGATTATTAATTTTCAATGTTATTCATAATATAATAATCTAAATACATTGGTTAGAATCAACAAAAAAAAAATTTTTTGAATGGCAAGAGTCACAGTTGCCAACACACTGCCTGCTCGTGAATTCCACACGAGCCGCTCGTGCTAATGACAACATCAGGGCTAGCTTGGTAAGTGTTGCGCTTGGCACGACCCGTTCTTGGGATTCGCAACAACCTCTCGTGTTAATTTTCAATAGCGCGTGGTGTCAAATAGCTCCATCGTGGAGTGATAACCACGCTTGTCGCTCGTCTCATTCGCCGTATTACCAAATGCTGAAAGTACTGAGGGAAAACTTCAAGAGACTTTTCGAATTACATTTTTAGATTTCAGTTGTTGATATTAAAATTCAACTTTTAATGCCTTCTTTAGTGAACGAATTCACAAAGTCTTCTCAGATAATTTTAATTTTCGCAATACCATTTTAAGAAAATATTTTTAAACAGAAGTTTCAAATTAGAATTGGACTTTTTAGGGCTGGGAATATAAAATTGAAATTTATAATAGTACATGAAGGTTAGGTAAGATAGGGTTTAAACTTTAAAAAAATTATTTCTTTACGGGCGAAAGTAGCATTTATCATAATTTTTTACATTTATCAAATGTATTATCAACGCATGAATACAGTTACTTTTCACACAAGTATTAACTTTATTAATCCCAGTCGCTTACTTGTCATTGTTTTAACGACAAAAAAAGCGTAAAAAGATTTTTGAGGTTAACTGTGATGAAAATTATAGACCCTGATGTTAAAAACAATTACGATGTGCATATGCAGGTTCGTTCATCTCGATCAGCTGATGCTGCTCATAGCGCAATTGGATTATTGCGGCGAATGAAACGAGCGACAAGCGCGGTTGTCACCAAACGTTAGTGCTATTCGACACAACGTGTTATTCAAAATTAATACGAGTGATTCTTGCCAATCCCAAGAACGGGTCGTGCCAAGCGCAACACTTTCCAAGCTCGCACTGCTGGGGCTCGTGTGACTTCACGAGCAGGCAGCGGGTTGGCAACTGTCACTATTGCCATTCAAAAAAATTTTATTTTGACACTAACTGCTCATGCCAGAGTTTCTCCGTGCAACATCTCCAAATGTTGAAACAAAATTGTTGATGAATTTATAAATTTAAACTTCTGATCTAATTTAAATTTAAAAAAAACCATTCTTTATTCTTACTTATTCAAAATAATGTGCGAAATATACCAAAAAAATCACCAGCAATCATTGCTAAGAGAAATATAAAATTTTTTAATTTGTAAGTCAAAAGAAGTAAGGAAAAATTGTATGTTTAATTAAAATATTTCCTTTTATTCCTCTTAGGATAGTAGCCTTGGCAAAAATTCGTCGTCTGAGAGAAAGAAAGGTTTTCTATGGTTTTAGGATCTGAAATATATTATCATTCATGTTTTAAGAAAGAAATGGAATTTTGGAAATATTCAAGAACGAATAATATGTCATTCTAAATACGGTGTTCAAAATTAAATGATTTAAAACTGTAAGTTTGAAAAATATGAAGTCCACAAATAATTTAAAAAAATGCGGCAAGTTACAACTCACATTCCCAGCTAGTAAAATTTGCGGCTTCGCTCATTTGGAAACATATAATTTAAAAAAATTGGTAAGATATAATAATATAATAATAATAATAATGCTTCTGAACGAGAGATTGCGTCAATTTTACCTGCCTTAAATGACTTGCCGAAATGTGATTTTCCGTAATGTGACCCTTATATTTTCACAAGATATACATTTTTGGCATAAAAAAATATTAAACTTATTACTGTTTATATAATTTGAACTTCTTTTAGAATTCTGTCTCTTGCGAAGTATTATAGAAATTTTATTTACCCTCTTAATTTTGTCATGCATGAAAAGATTTTAGAACTTTTTTTTCAATATTAACCAAACTTCGAAGAAAGGCATGTAACTAGCAACGTTGTGTGTGTTTTTCTTTTCTTGTTTATTACATTTAAAGTATTTTTACAACTCTTTTACCTCTAAACTAGATATATTTCGAGACGGACGGAAGTCAACATCAAAATACAGGAGGATTATTCTTTTTGAGATAGAGTTTTAGATAAAAAATTCTCTTTCTTTTTGGTTTCGCCAAGAGCATTTTATGTACAAATGTATAAATTAGTTATTTTCAAACAGAATCAATCCAGACTTATTGTACCTAATTTTATAGTTTCTGTTAGTAGAATCGTACGAGTCTCCTCTTGTAAGTCCAACCTTTTTTTTATGCTTATCAATGTATGCTTCTTTTGTCCCTAAGACTAACTTATCTAACTTATCAATACGTAATTTCATTCAGAATTGAATTCCTATGCCAACTCAATTAAGACTGTCCCTCCACTTATCAGGATTAAAGGGGATATAGGCTCATTCATGATATTGAATAAGTTGACCTCTGTACTGAAAATAAATCTCTTTGAAGGGTAGTAATTGATTTCATGGAAGAGTATTTTCTGAAAAAAATAGTTCACTTTTTCAGGCTATCGGCATTAATCATTAAGCGATGATTATTTTGTTTATTAAAGTTAGGTAAAATTGAACTTATTCCCTTGTTTCCTTTAAAAATTGTTTCAGTAAAACTACTTTAGGTAGTATTTTAGATTTTCCAAATTAAAATTGTACTTTATACTGAAAAAGGCCCATTCAAAAAAATCCTCACACTATTTTGAAAACCTCTTCCACTCTTTCACCTCTTCCACTCTCACACCTCTTCTTCTTCTTTAAAGCTAATCACTCAAAGTTTAGCGTCCCCCTCTTTACCGGTGGTCTACTTTTTTCTTATATTTCATTTGATAAACGCCTAAAAGAAAATAAGAAATATACAGACAACATATTTTACAAGACATGACAACTAGCTCTCAACGGAGAAAATAGATAGGGGAATATATTCTTTGAATAAAATTAATGTATAATCACAATATTGAATTTAATATGAAACGCTTATTATTTCAAGTCGAAGTAGATCGCATTTTAATAATTGAGCATAAATATCAACCGAAAAATATTATATTTAAACCCAAAACAGATGAATTTTGAACCAAAGAGTTGAGTTTTCAAGCCAATGGTCCTACTTTCAAACAAAAAAGATAAAAATTTAATCGAAGATAGTTGCATTTTTGAGCAAAAGTTGAATCTTGGAGCCAAAAAGGCGAATTTATTTAGAAAACAGTTAAATTCTCAGCAGAGAACTTTTTAACTCTAAAAGATAAATGTTCAATTCAGAGGGATGAATTGTGTGTCTAAAAAGACTATTTAAAAATAGAATAGTTGAATATTAGACATAATAATTAAACTTGCCACAAAATAGTTTCATTTTTAGCGCTACCTAGTTGAATTTTTAACTTATAAATATGATTTAAAACAAAAGGGTCGAATTTATAACCAAAAAGGTTTAACTTCAACAATAGAATGTTGCATTTTTAATCAAATAGTTGAACTTTCAACAACAACAAAAAACAGGCAAATTTTCAACCAAATTAATGCATTTTCAAATGAAAAAAAGATTTGTTAAAAAAATAGTTAAAGCCTTGATGAAAAAAAGAATACTTTTAAAACAAATATTTCACTTTTAAATAAAAAACATAACATTTTCAGAGAAAGAGATGAATATCGCACTAAAACAGATTTATCATTCGGAAGGGGAAAAAATTGCCTCCAAACTGTTGAATTGTCAACCAAAAAGTTTATTTTCATATAAATATAAATTTTTTAATAATGTAATAGAGCTTTTAACTGGAAAAGATAAATTTTCAACAAAAAAATTGAGTTTTCAACCCAAAAACATGAATAATCGACAAACAATTTAACAGTTAAATTTACGTTCGAATAATTACATTTCGGCCAAAGAGATTAATCTTAAATTAATCAAATAAATATTTGATAAAACAGTTCAACTTTAAACCTAAAAGTTGAATTTTCAATCCAAAAGATTATTTTTCTACTAAAAAATACGAATTCGAAACAAAATGCATAGATTTTTTACAAAATCGTTGAATGTTCATTCAGAAAGATCAATTTTTACACAAAAGTAGGACAGTTAAATTTTCAGTTAAAAAGAATAATTTCCAAACAAAAAAAAACGAATTTTGAAGAAAATAGTTCAAGGTTAAATCAACAAAACGAATTTTAAGACAGTTGTACATCTTTCCTCCAACCTTCATCTTATTTAACTTTCAACCAAAATACATAAATTTACAATGAAAAATTGATTACTTAAATTGTTAATTAAAAACGATTATTTTTCAGCCAAATATAGACTAGGTGTTTTAAAAGTTAACAAAATTAATTTTTAACAACAATAACAAAAAACCTATGTTTAAAAGTTAGATCTTGATGCAAAAAGTAGAATTTTTAACTAAAACAGATCAATCCTGAAGCAAATATATAGTAGTATTTTCAATTAAAAAGAATTGACTTTCAAGAAAAAATAGTTGGATTTTCTTATTGAGTTCTAATAATTCAGTTATACTATAACCAAAAAAATGAAAACAAGATGGAGGAAGAGGAATTACTTTAAAAAGGGGTCTCAAATATATAAGTATTCAACTTCTTATCTTAGAAAAATGGTTACATTTGACTAAATAAGCTAGAACTATAATTAAAACAACGATCGTGAAAACAATTACCAAAAAGACCGGCTTAAGAGTTTTTGAAAACGTTATTAATTAATCAAACAATACCTAAACTATTAAAAAGTAGTAAAAAGTAAACGGAAATCACATCCAATAGATTTAATATACGAGAAGCGGACGTGTACGTGAACGATTATATTATCACAGCGAAGCACTAATGTTTAAATCGATAGTCGACGGCTGTCGGCGGAGGGGAATTGGTATCCGTGAGGCAGAAAGCAGCAGGGGGCGAGGAAGACGTCCTCCTGATACTCAATGCGATGTTCCGGCTCGTTACTTTGATACATTTCGCGCAATTACATTTTTACGTTTGCAAAATCGTTGAAGCTCCGCTCAGTAAGTTCGCTGCATATCCGAGAAAATCGCGTGGAAATAATTACGGACCTTTGTTTCAACGCCCGAACGTCCGAAGGGATAGGTGGGGTTCGGGAGACCGCACTCTGATAAAGGTATAAAAAGATGGCTAGACGTTCCTCTCGTCCATCTTTTTTCTCGTTCGATAAATACCTTAAAATTGCATGATTTGATCTTTAAAAAGGAAATTCGGTCCTCAATACATTTCTCAATATATTTTATGTACAATTCATTTTTTAATATATCACTATAAGAAGAAAAACAAAAAAAACATGGCATACCTTTTCATATCTTCTGCAATGAACTCTCTTTTCCCGTCTTCTCTTCTTATACTATATTAGAATAATACTAGACCCTCTCGTTCCCCTTTCTCATCACCCCGGCCCAACCAACATAGACCTTCCGTAAAATCAGGCTGCTCCCTATCTCAACAACTCGTACCTAATCAACTTTCAACATGCTTCTCCCATAACTTCTCTTAAATTCTCTCTTTCCAACTCACATATATATCCCTCATTTCCTAGCCTTCTCCGACTTACATTTATTCCAAGTACCCTCTCCTTCTCGTAAGACTTTTCAATTCCAAAACCCTATAGAATTAACCTACAGTATGCACCCATAGTCTCTATGATCACTCTTTGCCTCTTGTCTGCTCTGCCTTCCAAACAAGAAAAGTCTCAATTACATGTTGGATTAGTCCTCTGAAAACTTAATTGCGGTTAGGTTGACAGGAGAATTATCTGCATGCCGTTACTACTTTCCTTGTTTGGAGGCTAGTACTCTTCCCAAACCTCTCTTTAGGTCTTCTTCTCTTTACCGTCAACCATAGCCTATCCTGTAATCAGCAGCTTCTCAAAAAGACCTTCTACCTTCCTTCTAAGCCCCCCCCCCCTCCTTTTATCTCTCCGTTTCCAATAATGTTATTTTCAATGCCATAACCTGTATGCAGTTGAGCCGCTTAATAGGGCGCCTCTCAATAGGACGCTTTCTTCTCAAATGCGCTCAAACGTTAACCCCACCTTCTAGTATCTGCGTTGACCGCGGGAGATTTTGCATCATTAAAAAATTATTATATTTTGCGATTAAAAAATCATATATAAATTAAGGCGAATGAATAATATCTGCTTTACAATTATTTTTTTGAAATGAGGAAATTATATTTTTCATTAAAAGAAATAAATATTAGTATATGCATAATTTGAGAATCAGATTCATCATTGTAATCCGAATGATACATACCATTATAATTCGTTCACAAATTATTTAAAAATGAGTGTGGAATATATTTGATACCAGAAGGTGAGGTTGTATCCGCATACTTCATATGTATATCAGGGTGGACCAACAAACGCTTTTCGAGCTACAGGGCAAGGCACTCCTCCCGAGTTTTCATTTCCGGAGAAAAAAAACTGTATTTTTTTCGAAGTTCAAATATTAACTTGTGCCTTCTAAATACGATTTAATTAATTAATATAACGCAAAAATGAATAAAATAAAAAATTTACGCATTATTTTTAAACAATTGTTTAAACAATGATTAAAATAATATCCAACTTTTTCTCAAGTTGATATTCTATGCTACTTTTCGTTAAATAATTACTTAATTTTTATAACAAACTGGATTTATTAAAAAAATTATTCTTTTCCAAAAATATTTTCAAATTTGTATTTTATGAATTAAACGTAATATTGAATGATTTTGAGGGATAGATAATTCTGCTAAGAGCTTTATCTCATTGTTTATACAATTATTTCTTATTCTTGTTTAATTTACTTCAAATTGACTGTGACTGAATTACAAATCAAAATTGTTTAAACAATGACATGACGTTTTTACCAGAACTTACTCTTACTCGAAATCATTGATTATTATGTTTAATTCAAAAAATACGATTTAAAAATATTTTTGAGAGAATGATTGTTACAAAAAATTATATTTGTTAAAACCTAATGTACGAAAATTATGTAATTATTCAAGAAAAAGTAGAATAGGATACCAATTTGAGAAAAAAGTGGACATCTCTAACTCAATTTGTAGAAATTTTGTAAATAAACAATAATGAATTGTTTAAGTAATTATATAATATTTGAAAAATATGCTACTTTGAACAATGACCAGCTATTACATTTATAACAAATACATTTATATCAAAAATAATAATCATAATATAATAAACCGGCTTAAAAAGTTATGTTTTTTTGGATCTTTACTATTGGCAGCATGTTGTCGAATTTTAGTAAAATAATCCTAAATAATCTCGACACTCGAAAATAAAAGTTTTAGAGGTATGTATCTAGTGTGTCCTTAAATTAATCAAAAGCGAGCACAAAAGTAAGTTTGATGTACACCTGTCATAAAATATCCTGACATCCCTGGGAATCATGGCAATGCTTTGAAATTCTCTGAATTCGTTTGAAAATCTTGTAAATCCTTAAAAATGTCTTAAGTATCAGAAAATTTTGTGAAATATTTTGAATTTAATGTATATCGTACATATCTAATCTCTTCAAAACCCTCTAAAATGATCAAGATCCCTGAGAATCTGTTAAAACATCTCTTAAAATCGGTTATAATTCTCGAAATCAAGAGAAATATTTTAAAATCTCACGAGATCTCTTGAAATCTTTAAAATTCCTTTGAAATTAATTGATATCTTTAAAATCCATTACAATTGTTACAAATTACTTAAATTCCCTTACAATATATCGAAATTTATTAAAATATTTCGAAAGCTATTAAAATTCTTCAATATATATTAAAAGCCTTAACAGTATTCGGAAATCCTTTAAAATTCTATTAAATCTTTCGAAACCATACTTAAGTCTCTAAAATCCGTGTATGTGCTTTGGTATATTTTGGAAAGTCTTCAAATTCTTTGAAATCTCGTGAAATCATTGAAACCACTCTATATCTCTTAGAATCCGTTAAAGCACCATGACAAATTTGTAAATCATCTGAAATCCATTCAAAAATTCGAAATGAAATTAAAAACCCCTGATATCCTTTAAAATTCGTGAAAATACTTCGGTTCCAAATTAAATTCATTCAAATCTTTTGAAATATCGCGACATTTTTGAAAATATTTTTCCTTAAACATAAATTATTCATTATTTATTTTAAAAATTCGCAAATCCTTCAAAATTCATTGAATTATTTTCATTCTTAATGCAGATTATTTTTATATTAAAAATTTCGTTACAATTCATATAAATCATTAAAATCCATTAACTATTTGTAAATCTCTTGAAATCCCTTAATACAATAGTTAAAATCTATAAAAAAATTATTAAAAGCCATTAAAGTTTCTCTAATTCTCATAAAATCCTTTGCAATATTCGAAAATGCTTTAAAATTATGTTGAATTTCGTGAAACCTTACGAAATCCACCAAAATCCATAAATATACATTGGAAACGTTAAGAATAGTTTAAAATGTCTTGACTCATTTTTAAAATATTACGAAATCCCTTGAAATCCCCGAAAATCTCTTATAATATTTTGAAATCCGTTGAAATCATTCTCGATTCTCTAAAATCTCTGAAGATCCGTGCTAATAGATACTAATACTATTTAATTTCTTCAAACTTTTTAAATCCCTTAAAGACATTGGAAATCTCGTTTCAAATCTTTTGAAGTCGCTTTAACTCTAGAGGGAAGGGTGCGTGTGAAAACAATCATAAGAATGCTGATAATACTGTGGGTTGGGTCTGAAATTTCAAAGACATCCTTATGTATTTAATGGACCTTCTCTTAGTAATTTCAGAGAGGAATGCGCTTAAAATAGTTATTTGTGTCATGCTCTAAGACGAGAGCATTACGTACTAGACTAGCAAGACCAAATATCCATAATATTTGAGAGGGTCATTCATCCTCAAGATGGGTTAAAATGAGCGTAGGACAAAATTGCAATACCATTTTTGAAATTTTGCCTCATACTTGAATAGTAAAAATCTGGTAACATCCTAAAAAATTTTAACAGCGTAATTTCTTCCCTAGTCGAGATTTCTATAGACTAAATGTTACTCTGAGACCTGAAACCCTCAAGAACACCTTTGCTTGGCATTTCAGATATGAACTACATTTTGATTGCCTTGCGGTTTCATACATTATCAGCTCTTTCCCTTCCCATCTATTATACGATAGAGAGTCTGGATTAAGACGCTGAGTACTATGAGCACATACAACAACTCTGTATCGATTGAAGCACTCAGAACACAATGAGGAAGGAGGAGAGAGAATATTCACGAGTAATTTCATCAAATGTCGGCACTCAAACTGAATTCCGTGAACGAGGAAAACAAGAAGGGAGGAATACCGGAAAACGGAAGAAGAAAATTCCTTACAATCCATTGCTGGGAGGCTAATGGTTTCAAGGCGTTCGCTAATCAGACACACTGCGGTGAGATAACACCTGCTAAACATCAAATTCTCCGTCACCTAGTCCCATTCCTCTCATGAACTTTCATCTCCTACCCGTTTCACCTTTGTTCACTCTTTACCCTGTTCACCCTTCTCTCACTCCAAGAGAAGTTGGGTACTGCACCAGAAGGTGTGGAAGAGGGGAGTCTCTGGAAGAAATAAAGCGAGGATGGAACGAGACAGGGTCTTGCTTCCGTACCAGTTGTTTTACGATCACGTATCACGCGCCTATTTGCCAGACCAACACTATCCTCTTTATCTTGACCACCCCTTACACTGAAAAGAAAAGAATTGAGGGGACAGTTGTATTCTGGAGATAAGAAAAGACCGTGAAATGTAAAAAGGAAACGAGGAATATCTCTTGTGCTTGAAATAACTCTCCGCGACAACAATTTACTGAAAAAAAAGTAAAATCTTAATTTGGAAGACATGTCAGGTTTAAACTGAGCAGCTTGCTTTCTTCGGTCTGCAGAGAAGCTTTCTTTTGTTACTTTTGCACTTCAATTTTCTTGGATGGGTTTGTTTTTAAAGGACTCTTGATAAAATGTACACTGTAAAACAACGAAACGACTTTTCAGACTTGTTTTTATAATTTTATTATTTGATATTTGACATTATTATTTAATTTCTATTATAATTAATATTCAGGGATCATGGCTTTAAATACGATTAGAGATGGGAAAATAGGGTGATATTCACTAACTTTATAGATTAGATTTGTCATTTTATTAGATTAGATATTAGAAGTTTTTCAAGGTCATTGAAATTAGAAAATTCGAATTATCGAAGCTGAGAGTTTCTTCATTTGAAGTAATCAAAATTGAGTTGCAATTAAATCACTGAAAGTGGGAGTCCTTTGACTTTTAAACTTTTAAAATAGAAGCTTAAATATTTTTAATTAAGATTTTTTTATGTGCATTCTTAATAATTTACTCGCATAAAATGAAACCTTTTAACACTTTTCAATCAAAGAATTTTAAGTTAAATTCTGTTAAACTGCAAAATTATAATTTTAAATATTTCATAAATTGAACAATTTAAGAAATTCTCATTTTATAATATCATTTTAGCTATCGTTTCAAATGATATTAATTGAAGAGAGAATCAATAAAAATTCTGAAATGTTTAAAATAATGTACTTCTAATCAATTTTGAGCTAGAAACGTTACAAATTGCATGAATACTTTTTTCAAACAATTTTTAATTTGGAAGTTAAATTATTTTAATTCTATGCATTTTTAAATTAATAATTTTTTAATTTCAGCACATTCAACACTTTTAAATAAAAACAAAAAAATTGAAAACTTGTAACATTCAAAGTTTAAATTTAGAACTCTGAAATCTACGTACACAAAAAATTTGTACTTTTTTAATTAAACAATTTTACATTTAATAGGTTAACAATGGAATTTTTTAGACTAAAAAAATATTTAAATATGATCTGAAAATGAATAATTAATATTTGCACTTCATCAAATTAAAACTTTTTATATCAAGATTTTTTTATTTAAAAAATGGCAAATATGTAAAGTCAAATATTTCACAAGCGTGCATTACATATCAAATAGTTTTATAATTTAGAAATTTTTAATTTTAATTTAATATTGAAACAAAACTTTAATTGATTTTGTTTTAAATATTATTAAATCATGGAATACAAACTTTGTGATATTTCAAAGTATTTTGCATAGACTCACCGAAAAAATAATTTGGCCATAAGGTTTGAATTAAATCTTAAAATGTGAAATTGGACAAATAATCATTTTTAACTTTTTATTAGAGAGATTTAAAAATTATATTTGAGGCTTCTCAATACAACTAAACATTTCAATTGGAAAGTGTTCACCTTCTGATAATAATCCTTTTAAAAATTATTATGTTGTTTTAAACAATTTTTAACTGTTATTTGGGTACTTCAATATTCTACAGATGCATTTTATTATTTTCGCAAGCAAGCCAAAATTTAACTTTAACTGTAAATATTAATTACGAACATATTTTATTTCCTGATGCGAGCATTTATTTTTAAGAAATTATTTTTAAATACAGATTTATTATTTAAACATTAAAACAGTGAGAATAATTCGCGTGAAAAAGTGATAAGAAACACTTGTGAGAAAAATATCACCGAAAAAGTATTTTTTTTTAAATTTCAAACTTTTTTAAATCAAATAAAGTTACCAGGAGTTTTTGCGAGAAAAGTTCCAGAAATATACCACCCATTTTTTTATTAGAAATTCTTTTAGGACAAAATTAGCGAAAAAATCCACTTAATTCGTTTTTAATTTGCACCAGTTTTTAATCATTCTTGGGACAATAATACCAGATGAGTTCCATTCTATTTAATTTTTTTAATTTATGTTAGTACTGATGGGGTTTATGTCCCTACAACTAAGTACTGCAATAGTACTAAAGTAACAAAAAACGTTTGAAATATGTCCTCTTTCACCGGAACTTAGTTAGTGAAATAAAATTAAAAAGTACCACATTATTTTTTTGTAAGAACTTTTTAGGAAAAAAGTACCGGAAAAGTCTTTCTTAATTCTTTTTAGATTTTTATAAGTCCTAAATAATTTTCTGGACAATAGTATTAGATAAGTTTCATCTTACTATTTTCGAAATTTGTACAAAAAAAAGCACTTATTACTCATGTCACTTTTATCATGAATTTTTTAGGGCAAAAATAATGGAAAAGTCTCACTGTTTTTTGTCACAATTTTGCTAGGGCAAAAGATCTGAAAAAATTATATAGATCTTTTTAGGTAGTTCTATCTGAAAAATTATTTATGAATTGCAAGAATTTAGAAAAAATTAAGTGGGAAAATTTCGGAACTATAAAAATAAATACCAATACCATAAAATATCTATAAAAATCCTGCTCTAAATTGACGTATTTCGATCTTTTAAGGTAACTTTGTTCAATTGGAGCCGAAACTTTTCAGAGCGGAAATCCCATGAGCATTTGTAAAAATATTGAGTGAACATTATTCAGGACTTGCAAAATTAATACAAAGACTAAACTATTATGTGGACTCTTCCACTACTTTTTTCCATAAAAGTTCTGGTAAAAGGGGAAATATCTTTAACTATTTTGGCACTTTAGTCCTATTTTAGCAGGCTAATTGCCTTTATTTAAAAGACAAGGATAAAAGTAAAATTAATTTGACCTATTGTTATACTGGTTGGTAATAATATAGTCTGTAGCTCTTGAAAAAATTTGAAAATTATCTCGCGACGAATTTCTTAAGTACTGTCATAGTAGACAAATTTGTTAATTAAATTTATTTCAATAAATTGTGATATTTCACTTAAACATAGATCTATCATATAAATGATTATATGTATTGTGTTATTATTATTATTGATTATATGTATAAGTCTTATCTCAAACAATTTTCGAAGCTAACACACTGTTAAACAAACAAGTTAGCAATTTGCTGTTTGTTTTCATCACTTTAGTTTAAAAAGTTGTAAACTCTGTTCTGCGTACATTTTTATTTCTGATTTTTTATGGAAAGACGATAAATCCTTTTAAAAGAGGATTAAGGATTCACCTATATGAATCACGGTCAAATAAATTCGGATCTGAAAAAAACTTCCACGCTCATAAAAACTAAAATAATTTTGTTTTACGCGTGAGGTAAACGGGTTTACTGAAACGAGAGAAACTGCGATTACTCGTTACTTTTGATAAAAACTAGATTTTCGCTACTCTTATAGACAGAATTTTCAGAAATTCTTTTTTTAAATATTTTAAATATTTTTAATATTTAACATTTTTTAAAATATTCAGATACAAATTGCTTACATCCTTTTATTTTTTAAATATTTTTAATTATCTGAGTTTTATACTGAGCTCCCTAGTTCCCAATAGAATTCCTTTATGTGAATTTTCTTCCTGCAAAAGTATTTAAAACCTGTTATTATTTCAAGAATTTTTTCCAAGTATCAGTTTCATATCACGTTATTGGCAAAAAATTGGTGCATACAATATAAATTCATATAATTTACAAGGAAAAAATTCCAGAGGTTATTTACCTTCTCCCAACGGGTGGTATTATAATAACAGGTTATATACATGATTTTTTCTTTCTTTTTATCAGCATATAAATTTATTTTTATTTTTATGCAACGATTTTGTAAAAAATCGAAAATGTTTCAGTATTTAAAATTATAAGTTTTTAAAACACATTAGAAATGGCATTATTTTAACCAAGTTCAAAGATATAAACAAATTTTTACTGATTTTTTCACACATAGAAAGGAAGCGTACAAGAATTACGTAAGGATAATTTTCTTATTGTTGAACTCCCCCCCCCCCCACCCTGGCTCCTTGTAAGAATATTTTCGCATTACGAATTTAAAAGTCTCTTAATATCCCTTAATATTTTAATTATAACAGATTTAAGAATTTGAAATTCCAATTTTTCATATTTAAACAGTCCCAAATAGTACAATAAAAATGAAAAAGATTCAGTATTCGAAAATGGTAAGCTGAAGTTTTGCAAAATGTTGTTTTAAATAGAGGCATCCAAATTTGAATAAATTCCAATTTTGAAGAAAAACAGTTAGTACAAAATAAACAAATTTGAATTAGAAATATTCATAAGAATTTGCATATTTGAAATCAAAGCATTTAAAATTTATAAAATTCAAACTTGTGCCCGTAAAACATAATTAATTTCAGAAGTTGTATACATGAAAATTAAAAAATAAAATAAATAACGGTATTAGAAGCGTTCATAAATAAAAAATTTTTAATTATATATCTTCAAACTTTAAATTTTGAATAACAAAGTTTTTAAAAATGGAAGAATTTGACGCGTAAACAAATCCAAGATATAAAACTTTGATCATTGTAGTAAAAAATGATACAATAAGAAAAAATCTTCTATAGAGCTATATACTGATAGAGGAAGTTTCACATCGATTACAATTTTTAAAACTTCATTTCTCGATACATGCATTATTGATTAAATTTAAAGCCGGATGTGTAAAAATGAATTTTTTTTAAGCACGGTGAGTATTCACTCCTAACCGGAGTAAAAATTGTTTGATTTGGTATCGTCTTGAATTATCCCAATCAACACATGTTGAAGTCGAAAAGATCAACTTCAGCATGTCTCTGTTTTGAGATGGAGACAGACTTTAACTTATGGCTTTAAGACAATTTTCTATGCCTTGAAGACATTTATTTAGGTCTTAAGTCGAATTTTTATGAGTTTAAAACGAGCGGTTTACAACTTGGATTGTATACCTGCCCTAAAAAAAGGGTCATTCTGATTGCCATAAAAGGTAATCTTTTTTAATGATTAAACAATCTTGTATTTTTATCCAATATATATATTTAATCAATTCATTCACGGATTTTCATTTGCATTATACTTGTTTAAAGAGGATACCGAAATGTTGTTTGTTTTTAAGTATTTCTAACGGATTATAAGATCCTTCAAGAAACTTACAAATTTAATTTTTGTATAGAAAAATGTTGAGGGCTATACTCTTTTGAGCCCACAAAATCTTAATTTTTAAATTAAAAATAACTTATTTAGTACACCTGAAACTTGTAAGACCGGTCTTCGTTACTTCGGTTTTGGCGTGCACACACTGACACTTGGGATACCAGCGTCTCCGTGGGCCGATCCCTTTTCAGTGCCGTACTGCTTTTCAGTACTGCATTGAATTGTCTTTTCCTTCGATGCGGGCGCCTGCAATATGTAGCTATGGCGCTACCTTGCATACCGGCTTTATACCTTCGTCGACTGTTTGTAATTTCGTGCAGAGCCCCGAGCTGTACGATCTTACAACGCTCTGGTGTAATTACAAATTTTGCATTTTTCCATTTTAATCTTATTTATGCGTCGAAAAAGATTTGACCATCTTCGCCAAGACAAGGCTTGTCTTGAGACAAATAAACGTCGTCTTAGCTAAGAAAAGACTGGACTTGAGACAAGTATACGCTTTCTTATTTCTTGCGACCATGAGACCAGTAAGACAAAGACCAGACAACAAAAATATCAAATCGCAGCCAGACAACGATGTCTTGAAGATAAACTCAAGGCATCACCAAGTCGAACTCAAGTCGAAGGATTTTTACTCGGGATAATTCGAAAAAATATGTATAGCTAAGTCCATACCAAAACTATCATCTTTAATATTTCTACAGTTTTTAATACTTTTAGATATAAGGAACACAGCAAAATAAATGTAACCAAATTTATTCATTTTTATAAGATAAAATTAATCAATGCCTTTAGAAAGACTCTATAGCCAAATGAAGTTATAATATGTACAGATTAAAAAAAATTAGTTAACATAGGGTGGGTTTTGGAAAAGGTAGGGAAAGTTACGATGGAAGGGAAAAAGGAGAATGAAGGGGCCGTTGTAGAATTGGAGAGCTGGGAAGAAAATTCAGAGTGATGCGTAAGAAAAATAGAATAAGGGATAAGAAGGTTTTCATCGATCAAGATTTGACGAGCAAGGAAAGGGATGTGCAGAGAATAGGCTAGAAAGGACAGGAGTGAAGGGAGAGCGGCGAATGTAGTGTATCGGAAAATAAAAATAAAGCAGATAATATGGGTATAAGCCGAGTAGAAGGAGGTTTTGAAGGCAGTGCAGGAAGAATTGTTTCATGGAAAATATGGGAGTGGAAGTGAAGTAGGGAGAAGAAGTGTTAAAGGTGCTCTACTGAAACGTAGCAGGGGTAACGAGCAACGGTGAGGATTTCTAGTGGCATATTCAGGAATTTAATCTTGTGGGATTGTCAGAGACGTGGGTAGAGAGAAAGGAATGGGATTGCGTAAAGCCAAAGTTGCTAAGTGTGTATAGGTGGAGGCTACAGGAGGCGGTCAGAGTAAATAGGAAAGGAAGGGCGAGTGGGGGAATTATAACAGAAATTAGGGATAGATTAGAGGAAAAAGTTCATGGAGATTGAGAGGGGCAGGGCGTGCAAACGACGGCAATAAAGATAGGAGGGGTAATATATAGGTTTGTGACTGTGTACAATACGAATGTTACGAAAAAGGTTAAAGGAAGAGTGGAAGACTTACTAGGGGAGAGAGATGAGGGTATGGTGGTACTGGAGAGAGGGGGCTTTAAATACAAGAATGGAGGGGGCTGTACCAAGAAGGAGAGAGCTTCGAAATTAAATCGAAGGGTAAGTTATTAAATAAAGTAGGGGAGATTCGAAGAGACTGAATGGAGGACAGAGGATGGGCTGTAGCGAATGTTATAGTAACTGGGGACGAAGACGGAGAATTTACGTATGGGTGTAAGATGGGGGTATCGGTGATCGACTATGTGATCATGAATATTCAAGGGTGGAAGGAGATATATAAATTCACAGTGGAAGGGAGGATAGAATCAGATCATCAGCCATTAAGCTTGTGGATAAAGAGGGAGGGTAGCGGAAGGTATGGTGGGGAAGAAGGATTGTTAGGGAAGAAGGTGTCGTGGACGAGAGAAGCGTTAGAGGAGTATCAAGAGCAGTTGGGAAACGTAAGCTTTAAAGGAGAGTCGGTGAAAGAGATGCAGGAGGATCTGAAAGAAAAAGTGAAACGGAGTGTGCAAAAGAAGGTGAAGCAGTGCTGGGATAGGGAATATAAAATCATTAAGAGAAAGGTAAAAGAGGAAAATTAATATCTTTTTGAAACGTCGGGCGGGGATATGTGAGAAGATAGGGGGTGACGAATGTAGGGAATTTTCTAAAGATTCATTTCATGAATCAAACAAACAGAAAAGATATGAGGAGATTTAAAGAAAGAGGAAGGCACGTAAAGGACATAAAGGAAAGCTAAATGACGAGGAGATAGAGAAGCATATAAGGAAGTTGAAAAGGTCTAAGGCAACAGGGTACAGAATATGCAAGGGAAAGGCTGAAGGGGGTAGTGAAACAAGTACGGAGGGGTAAGGGACTTAGCCCAACGCTTTTTGCAATTTTAATCACAGATATGGAAAGTAAGCTAGCGGCTGGAGTGATAGGTGGAGTTTGGGGAGGAGATGTAAGGATTTGGTCACTTGCATATGCAGATCACATAGTGCTGCTAGCAAAGAACGAAGATGCTTTATAGGAGATGATGAAAAGGTTGAGAAGATACTTGGACAAAAATGGGTTAGAGTTAAATACATACAAGTCGAAATTTATGGCGTTCAGGAAAGGAGGTGGGAGAGATAAGGGAGGGAGATGGAAAGGGAAGGGAAACGCGGTACAGGAGGTGAAAGGGTTCTTGTACCTGGGCTTCCTCCTCCGGAGGAAGGGGGGAGTAGATGGTCATATAAAAGAGAGAGAGAGAGAGAGAGTGAGAAGGGAAAATGTGATGATGAGGCAGATGTGGGGGCTGGGAGAAAGGTTGTTTGCAAATGATTTTGTAAGAAGGAAGAAATTGTTTGATTCGCTAGTGAGGAGTGTCTTATTTTACGAAGTGGAGGTGTGGAGGTGGAAGGTCGGTGAGGAAGTAAATAGGATACAGGAGAGGTATGTAAAGTGGACACTGGGGTTAGCAAGGAATACGCTGGACTATATTGATAGGAGGGAGACAGGACGAACGAGTTTAGGGATTATAACAGATAATAAGTATGTTAGTAGTATATCAAATACAAAATAGTAAATAGTACAAGTAAATATATTTAATATAACAACTGTATTTATAAGTAAATCGTACTATTTACTTATAAATTATTTACTTATTTTTTTACTTATTATTTACTATTTACTTATAAAAAACTAAGTTTCACTTTCGTACACATATCGCGTAATTGAAATAGAACTGATTATATTTACTTATCTCAAAACGAATGATCTGTACGTCTGCTCATTGTAAAATATATAAATGTACTCCAATTAAATTTGAGTGAAATAGATTTTTGTTACATTCAGTGTCCTAACACAAAAATAATTTTAAAGCAAACAAATATTTAAAATTTTGCGCTTGGATATATTCTATGAAAAATGCTGCTTTATTGTATTTAATTTACTTATTTACTTCAAGATAATCTTTGTTAATGTTAAATTCTCACATAATAAGTTTATAGATAAATTAATACTTGCTAATGAAAAATAATATTCCCGTGGTAGTTTAGATGTAAATTCAATTTGATAATTTTGTAGCATTCGCAAAGTTAACACTTAACAGTGATAATGATTTAGGTGAGACGATTGTCGTGGGGGTTAAAGCGTAGTCTCTGGACCCACTCTGTCGGCTTTCGGGTTCGATTCCCGCCTCGGAGGCCCATTAGTCCACTAGGCCAACTAACCAAGCAAGGGAGTAGTTGTTCATCTCCGGTGAGTAGTGGCACCGGTACCTCTATAGAAAAAGGTTTTCTAAGTACTTAAAGCTGTTGCTCTTGGTGGTTCGGAACCCATCTTATACTGTTTGTCCCCCCTCCCACATAACAACATCGGATATAGTTGACTTTGATCTAATTAACATACTCGTTATGCGATATTTTAATTGTGTTACACAGATACTAAAGAGAAATAACAAAATGAAAATATTAAAAATAAAAGTTAATTTTGTTTGAAAAATTCGTTTTTCTCAAAAACTGGCCGGGATTTCTTTTTTTTTTTTTGTCTTAAAATGTTCCAAAAAATATAAGGATACAAATAACAAAATCTGACGTGGTATGACTTCGTATTAAAGTTGGTTTAGGCCAAACGTGTCCGGTGTCTCATTTTCTTTGCAACTAAAAACAACACCGAATCGGTGTACTTTTGAGGATCGACGTTTTCTGTAAACAGCCGCTTCAGAATTTAGTCAGTCCGGCTACATATTAAATTTTTTTCCGTAAAATCAAATAGCACAATCTGTTTCTTCTAAACTCTTATTATTGAACACTAGCATTATATGCTTTATGCACAATGCCTAGCACCACCGTAACATCCGACTTTCCCTACGAAGATACTTTGTTTCATTTATTCACAAGATAAATGCAGAGTGATTGTTATAAACGATGTAGCATACTCGTATATTTTACGAATGCATTAAATATCAAATCCAATAAATCGAATATAATGTTTACTTTCGCCATTGGAACAATATCCCGTCTGCAGCAATAAATCGGTTTCACTTCGATGGCTTACTTCGGTTTTCCTATAACTTTATAATCACTCTCGTTGCAACGCCGGACACGTAACCTGTAATTACTTTTGCGTTATATTTTGTGATCAAGACAACTTTACCGTAATTTTAAAGAAAGGCTCCATCTACTTTTGGAATCGAATGAAGATATTGAAGAATACGTCATTGCGTCTTTGCTGATCTGCATTTTCGAAAATATATGATTGTTTTTCGGGTGAAAAAAGATCACTCTTGGGTAATTCGGACCTGCTCTATTCCTCGCTGGAAAGAAAAATTAATGATTTTAATTGTTTATGTATAAATAATTAAAATTTTATATTCATATTAAAAAACTGTCATTAACCTAAATAATGTGACAACTAACAGTGAAAGTTACATTTTATATGACCATTATTTTGAAGAATTACAATATAGAAGCTTCTAAAGCTTAAGTTATAGCTTATGTGACAAATAATGACCGCAATTACACAGAGGGTAAGTAAGATGCGCAGATGCGCATACGTAGATGTTCCCAGCTTCTTAATAATGAAGATTGAAATATGGTTATTAAACAAATCTTTATATTTACAATATCTTTCTTAGAATTTTTATTTTGCATAAATATCGTAAGACTAAAGGAGTAATATCAACTTTTGCACAGGTAAATCTTCCTCAAGTTGTGAAGAATATTTGTACCAAATTTTGAACTTGTATGTATTGTAATTTAGAAGAACACTGACTATACAAAGGATTTTTGTTTTAACTCGTTTATTAAATTCTTTCTAAAATTCTTTTCATTTAAAATTAAGGCAGATCTGATCGGTGGTTCTTATCCCGGGAATTCTGCTTCGAGATTCGAGAAGTTGTTTGTGGAGAGGATGGCGATTAGCATTCATTCCTGAGCACCCAGCAGCCTTAAGTTTCGAATTTTACCGTCCTTGGATGGGGCTTACTCAGTGTTTTGGCAAAAACTGAGGATGCAATTATCGGGGTAATGTCTTTAGTCACTGCGAGTGGGGAAGTGTGCTGAAATACCTGCGATCGTATACGCGTCACGCTTTAGATAGCACTGTTCAAGAAATGCTTTGGGCTAGCTGGTATTCTTGGGTATACTACGAAGGTTTGGAAGGAGTCAGCGAACCTTATTGCTGGCAACGAATACTGCATTCTCCGCTTGATTTTCTTTCTTGTTAGATAAAAATGGGGAAAGGACGCGTAGCCGTAAACAAAGAACAGGGTTGATACAGGTCATGGAATTCTGGAAAATCAGGGAAAGTCAAGGAATTTAAAACTGGTCAAGGAAAACCAGAGAATGACATGCAAAACCTTTAAGAGTAAGGAACTTTTCAATAAAATGAAAATTCAACTATTTTGGAAAAGAAATCCAGTATCAGGCAAAAATGAAATAGTTTGTTGAAAGTTAATATTTTCTAATTAAACATTCCATTTTTGCTGCATAAAAATTCAACTCTTTAAATTGTGTATTTTTTCTCTATTAACTGAAAAATCTTTCTTGGTTCAAAATGCAACTTTTTTGTTGAAAATTCGTTTTTTTTTGCTGAGAATTTATCACTTAGTGTAGAAACTGACTTTGGTTAAACCCATCCTTTTCGGCCTAAAATTAAAATCTATAATGGTTAGAATATCAACTTTTACATTTTTCGCAGAAAATAATTTTTCTTGTTTTTTTGTTGCAAATTTAACCGTTTGGATTGAACTGGAACTACTATGTTAAGCCTTTTTTTGTCAAAAATGTATGTTTTTTCATATGATTTTTCTTTTTTGGCGTAAAATTAATCTTTAATGTTGAAAACTTACGATTATGGTTGAAAATTAATAATATTGTTGAATAAAACATTCGTTCTATTGAAAATAAATTTTTTTTGAAAATTCATTTCTATATTTCTTCTGAAAGAATCATTTTATTGGTCGAAAATGCATTTATTTTGTGTTAAAACTAATTTTTTTATCTTAAAATATAACTAATTTATACTCAGGTGCAAATTGATCATTTTTGGTTAAAAATTCAGACTTTCTTGAAAATTCAAATTGATTGTAGAAAATTAATCTGCTTGGTTGCAAAAACATCTCTCTGTTTGAGAATTTTAATATTCCGATGAAATTTGATTTGTTTTGTTGAAAAATTATATTTTTTATTTGGGTATTCATATTTCTTTTTCTTTAAAATTTTTCCTTTTTTGTATATAATTCATTTGTTATTGAAATTAAACAGTTGAATTAAAAATTTAGATTTCATTGAATATTTATAATTTTTGATAAAACTTCATTTTTTTGTTAAAAATTTATCTATTTATGTTGAAGGTTTAGTTTTAAAAAAAATTAAATTTGTTTACTGATATTTGTATTTAAAAATTCAGCGGTTTTGAAGAAAATTAATATTTTTGCTTTAAAACTTAACAATCCTATTGAAAGTTAACAAATGTGTTAACAAATAATATTTAGGAGTAGGAAAACTCGTCTTTTTGCCTTCAAAATTTAAAATTACGGTTCAA
The DNA here is from genome assembly GCA_010014905.2 of Druon quercuslanigerum. Classification (NCBI taxonomy): domain Eukaryota; kingdom Metazoa; phylum Arthropoda; class Insecta; order Hymenoptera; family Cynipidae; genus Druon; species Druon quercuslanigerum. Next base: position 22,082 of record JAAAKG020150889.1, read on the forward strand.
ATTTTTAGTTTGGTAATTAACCTCTTTTGGTTAAGGAGTGAGTTAGTTAGTTGCAGATTCTCATTTTATGTTTATTTTAACGGCTTCTCATTAAAAATTAAAACTATATTTTCTTAGTACATTAATTTCCCTGTTGGAAATTTTACTCTACCATGTAATGGGAATGGTCCGTTCACGCAAAAGTGACTTTTCGAACTGTAAGAAAAAACCGAGTTTAACAATTGATTTGTTCTACAGATTATGTAAGATGAGAAAGGTCAGCTTTATAAAGCTTTCTCATTAAAAATTATTTAAAAAATTTTTTGTTTGTTTCATTCCCTCTTTCAGCATTGCTAAAAAATCGCAATTTTAAAATTGACTGTACCTTTCCTCACTAACTTTTACACTTTCTTCGACCTTTATAAATTTTTCTTTCAGTTATAAAAACAATCGTACATCTAGGAATTTGATCATGTCGATTCGACAAAATGGTTAGTTTCTAAATTTATTAGAAAAAATTTTAATGTAAACAGTCCTACTCTTAAAGTGTAATGAAGACCTCTTTTTTAAAGATTGCCTGTTTTAAAATCTCTCGATCTTCTTATCTGATTTTATTATATTATGAATAATAATTTTTCTTCAAATGATAAAGAACTATATTATTTTATCCTCGGAAACAATCAGCAATTATTTCTCTAACTCTTAAAATGAACTTCTCTCAAGAGTGCAACATTGAGAGCGCCGAGGGTGCGAAAAATCTGGAAGAAATATGGTCGAACGAGTATTACATGAGATTCGTGTATCTACGAGAAATATTTGCTTCCTTTTCGTGGGCGTCGATAGAGCGTGAAATCCGGGTAAAAGAAGCGTATGTTCCATTCAAGGGAGGGAGATTTATCACGACGTCGCTCTTTTCAACTCTACGTCGCGTCGGTGGTATATTTGAATGCACGATGGACGTAAACTCACGGTGCATTTCCAAACTCCACACTGGCCTCACTTTCAGCGTTGTGGTTCGTATCATGTAAAGTGTAAACCTTAACCTCCAGTCAAGTTTAGCGCGCTATAACGAGATAACAGTAAACAGTTGAACATATATCGTATGTGACGGGATCCCACGAAATTTGGGCAACCGCACTTACTATCCTGAACAATTTAACATTTACTCCAACTATTTTCTCGGAATAAGAGTAATAAATTTTCAGCAAATAAGAATATTAATTAAGGCAAGCTTTTCTTTCAACTTGATCCCATTGTTTAAAACCTGAATGTTTCTCAGTAATTTGCGATGTTCAGTCTGCTAATCATCTTTTTTTAAATATTATTAATTAAAGTAGAATGCAGAAGGTATAATGCCTGGGTAACTCTGGCGCACTTTTACCGGGGCTTTGATGGGTCGAAACCCACCTGCAGCTGTAGGTCCCCTCAAAATAGGTAAGTTACCTCTAAAGGAAGATGCTCCATGTCGAGAAGACATCGCTTGGTGATCGCTGTAGCCAATTTCGTGTGATAAACACATACATATGTACTTATCACACCAAGCCATGGCGTTAAATCGGTTCATCTAATATTCTAACTGCTGACCTTAGACTCTTAGGGCCGATTTCACCAACTCTGATTAAATCGTTAGTCATTGATTAGCCTTATTTAATCAATACTTTGTGTTCCACCATTCTTTTAATCATGATTAAGGGCAGATAATCAGCGTTTAACCTAACCGCCAAATAATGGCTGGTTATAACGTTTAATCAGTGAATAAAGTAACATAACCCCGAAATTGAAGTGTGAGTGCAGTTTACAGGAAGGAAATATACCTCTGTTTTACGATACCATAAGATTCATCACTTTTATTTTCTTTTGTAAACAATACAATTGCTAATTCTCTTCTATTGCACTTTAACCACACGTAAATCTAAATTTAGGCATCTTATCATATGATGGCGCCTAAATAATATGGCACCGAGTGTTAAGGAAGAATTTCGTTTTAATCAATCAGAGTCGCCGTTACAACAGAAAGACGTAGACGCTACACGGAAAAATATGAAACTGTAATATCCCACCAGGAGTGCAGGAATCATTTGATGCCAGTGTTTAGAAACAAATATGTCATGTATGAGATCATTTGTTTCCAAAATAGTTAGGTGACTCCGCACCTCCCACCTTGGGAACGAATCTGTCCCATGCTCGGAAAAACGGGGTTGTCTCGCTGTGCGAGAGAATATGCTATAGTATAGTATACTAGCGATAGTAGCTGTTTCTGCTGAGCATGGGACCGAATCAGTCGCATAGCGCGGAGAGAGTGGCTACTAAAGTCAATAAGATCGGCGCGGTCCGTCTTTTGTTATTTGTTCGTTTTATGTGACACACTTTTCTATTCTTAAAAATTTTTGGTAATAATAAGTTTCGAAACTAGACAATTATTTGGTTCCATGTTTTTTTCCGTGTAGACTTTACTCTGAACAGAGTATACTATTAGCTAATCAGAGGTTGAAAACGCTTGGTAGAAGGCATCGCTGGTTAACGCACATTTAAGCATTGATTAAAAAATAATCATGTTTAGTTAATCATGGATTTAATCAGAGTTAGTGAAATCGGCCCTTAGAGGGACGCCTTGTCTATCCTAACCTGGCCTTTTCACTCCACAGACCAGTAAGGGAGGCTGTCGGATGGTAGAGTGGGAGAGGAATATTTTGCCATGCAAAGAGCTTTCTGTGTCATCACGGTGTAATGGGGCACGCTTCGCGTCTGAGAGGTATATTTCCACGATATTGGAAACAAAGAAATGTACCAAAATCTAAAACCTCGGTAAAGGTGGCCAGATTCGGTGCACTGCCCTGAGAACAAACACAGGTGTGAAAAAATAGGTTTTATAATTGAGTTCAGAGAGGTCGTAAATTGTAAAGAACCTTTCAAGAAACAGAATGGACTTATGTAAATTACGAAATGAAAAAAATTATTTCTTTTTAAATAGGCTTCTCTCAAAACAGTAGGATATCACTGGATATTCTATTCGATTCCACTTATCTTTCGAGTTGTCTCGGGGATAACCCAGAGATATGCCCAGGATATTCAGGACGTCTACAGGACCTTTATGGGATATTCAAATGTCCTAAGCAGGACCGTAAAATCTTTGCATATGTACTTCATTTGGAATATTTAAATATCCCAGAAGTACTCTCTTGTTGTGAGGTTTGCGCGGTTAAATTCAAATGTTTAAATTATTTAATAAATTATGGAAAATATTATACATGTTTGCAGTATGTTCTGTTTTTTTTGTCCCCGAAATGAATATTTAGAAAACAAAAATCATCATCAAATTTTCAGCAATTTAAGGTTATGTAGCGTTTTCCATCAGAAATGGGTATTTTAAAATAAAAATGATTGTAGTTTGAACAATATTTGTAATTTTTTGACAGTTTCATGTTATATTAACATTTACTAGAGGAAATAAGTTATTTTTATATATTTCTTAATTTTTATTTTTTTTCATTTATTTAACATAAGTCCCTAGGGCTCAGTAGCCCTCTAGGAACAGGAAATACATATACTATGACTAAAAACTAAAAATACAATCGCTGGTCAAATAATGTTCTTGAAGATATAATGATATATTATATCAAAAACTTTAATTATTAGATAATAATAATAATAATAATAATAATAATAATAATAATAATAATAATAATAAGTGCAAGGGCAAATCTGCTAACGTAATTGTGTAAGTTTGACTAGGATTATTATTGAATCAGGTTAGCAGAGTGACAACAAAGTATTAAATATCTTGTCGTACGCTTATATACCGATGAATGTAATTATTGAGTTGTATAAATTACAATATGAGTTTAGATATTACATGTGTTTAAGGTAGTGAGACGCTGACTTAAGTAGTAGAGTTACCAATGTGTGATTTCTAGGGTAGAATTATCAATGTTAATTAGATACATAAAAAAAGATTTTTTGAAGTGAAAATAGGAAGGCGCATCCCTAATTGATACAGGCAGTTTGTTCCAGAGTCGAGCACCCCTAACTGTGAAAGAGCGTTGTAATTTACATGTACGGTTTAAATTAAATATAAGAAAAGTTTTATCATTTCAGTATTTCTATTCAGAAATTGGCGTTTAAAATATATACTTTAAACATTTTAAAAAACACTCACAACTTTTTAACAATTGTAGGTAAAGATGGTGGTTTTCACGGGTAATATCGATATAGACCTCAAAGAAGACTTACATTCTTTTGAACATAAAACAATAGGGATAAAGAGATAACATATAACGTGCAAAAAAAATTTCTTAGGTTATTATAGTGTTTTTCTTCAAAAATTGGTATTTTTACTTTTAAAAAATCGTAAGATTTTTGAGATTATCATTATTCTTGAGATTTATAATGCAATGTTACTGTTTATTGTTTTGCATTTTTATGAATAATACAAAATCATTGGATTGCAATCTAAATATTTACAATATTTCAACAACAATAGGGTATGTTAGCGTTTCCCCCCGCAAACAGGTTCTTTAAAACAAATATCATAACTTCAATAATAAAACTTACAATTCTAAGCAGCTTTAGATTATGTTAATGTTTTTCTTCAGAGATTTGTATTTTTAAACAAAAATTCTGCGTTTTGCTGGTCTATAAAAAATTCTCCTTTGAAAAAGAAATTGAAAATATTTATAGTAGGTGGCCGAAATAAATTTGGAATTTCCAAATAAATAATAAATATGTATTTTTTATAGTGTCAAGACCTCTATATAATATTAAATATATTTGTATACCTATCAATAAGATGAAAAATATGGAAGCTACTTAACAAAGGTTTCAGGTGGAATTCTGCGCTTCTGTAAGTTGTGCTTATATCGATCCGCTCATCTATTTCATTGCATTTTTTATTGATGAAAGTAAAACTTGATAGAAAATTACAGGTAAAAATAAATTTCGAAGTGTATTTCAAAATTCAAGAGTTAAGTCCGTCACCCGGTAAAAATATATTGAATTTATTCCCTATGAAGAATTTCCTCTGTATATCGTAAAACAAATCTTGCGCATATTATTCTAGGAAAAAAAGTTTAGTGGTATTTATTCGTTTTATATTATTTAAGGCTTATTTTCAATAGATAACGACTACTTTTTCTGAGTGAAAGAATTTTGTAGCCTTAAATTTGTATTTTAAAAAATTTAACACCAAGAAAATTAATTTTTCAGACCTAAAAAATGGCCTAGCGGAAATTCTAAGCAATTTTGAAAAATAAAAAAATAAATGTATAATAGTTTTTTTTTGCCGAAGGAAAGAAATGCAGGGCGTAGCGTTTGCAAAATTGAAAATTAAATTTTATTTAATTTGAAATATTATTTTAAAACTATTGTAGAGATAAATATTACTTGGATGCAATATTCTGATAAACCTACTGGAAGAAACACATATGTCTGCCTCTCCATCTTTTACAATATTTTACCTTTACCCAATTCTATTCTTCAAGAGTCTTATAAATCGGAAAACGGTTAAGTCATAAAGTTCAATTTCCCTTGATTCTGTGGTCATATTTTATTGTAACACGAAAGGGCGATATTATTTTGCCTTTAAAGCAAGCACACAAAAAACATATATATGAGCAGGAAAGGAAATCCTTTCTCACCGAAGATATTTCAAGGAGCCTTTATAGGGGTTCTGCCCCTGGGAAGTCTGACAGACGTGCCGATAAAACTTTCGTAGCACTTAAATCAACAGTCGTGGACCACTGGCCAATCTCCACATATGCGGATAGCTTCTTCTCTCTTCTCTCTTTTCATCTTTATCTCTTCTCTCTAGAGGTATAAAACCACGTCGACCATAGATCTCTTAGGCTCGGAGCCCTAGAGACTTCAATTCCACTTTTAAACCTACCTGTACGAAGTGGCTTGATTTTCGGTTTCTCTTCTCATCTAACATTTAGTCTTATTAGTTGAAAATAAAAATTAGCCTCGTAAAAAGTTGTAAAAAGTTATCAGTATAATAAACACAGATCAAGAGATATCAAAGTTTTCCTAGTTATTATAAGTGATATCTAAATTTTTAAATGGATTAAGACTGTCTCCATTTTAAATCATGTAGGCTAAGGTGACACTAAGGATATACTACCATTGCGAAAAATTTCACATTTTTTTACAAAATTTTGAAATGTTATGGGTAGATTTTTGTCTTTTTTTAGATATCAGGGTTTTTATCTTGTAAGTTTAGCCATGTTTTGCACTCTATGAAAATACACGAGGAACCTTTAAGAATAATAGAAAATAGCAAAGTTATCCTGATTAAATAAAAAATTCTCAAAAACTCCAGACTTTTGCCTAAAATTGTTAGGAATAATAGATGATAATATAGTCTACTTTCCATGAATTTCTTATTTGGTATTTTTTGTTTTTTTTTCTGGAGTAAAAATGCTTTTTTCGAGTCCTTACCCTTCTTGTGATACTCAAGAGTTTAGAATATTTCAGCTTCCAGTTTCCCAAGTTTTTTCGCTCTTGCGAAACCCTTGAAAGAAATGAAGAAATAATAAAAATGGTCAAGCTATTTCGATTTTTTGAGAAATTAGAATGCGACATTTTCTCAAAACAGCTACCATTTTTTGGAAATTTTTGGGACATACATGAGTCAAAAAATGAGGGGCCGGATCGTATAAGGGCGTATAGAATTTTCTCGTGTGAAATCATAGTCCCCTGGAGGCTTGAAAACAAATTTTGGATTTAAAATTCTTAAAGAACATATCTAGACGTAAAATGTTATTGTGCATCTTTTTTTCTCTGGACAAAAACATGTGACTTTTTTAGTTTTCCAAATAAAACCAAAAAACTGAATTTTTTGAAAAACTTGATTTTAATTCGCTTGTCACTTCACTCGTGCTCAGTGCTTCAGTTTTTAAAATGTTTCAATGAAAATTTTAGGGAATGTGCTTTAAGATGTCTTTTGATTGACAATATGATAGGAATTCAAAACCGTTGTTGTCAAAAATTATTATTAATTTTTTTCTGTTGCTCGCCGCAAATCAAACACTCATAACATCCAGCGTTTCGTTTAGCGAGGGAATTTTGAGCAGGGAAATACTTCTCGCGACAACAATTCGGAGAAAGGTATAATAAAGTTTTTTGGAAAGTTTCAGATCAAAATATTCAATAGTTTAGGAGTAGTTGTGATTTTAGTGAACGTCTGCGCTGGAGTTTTCGTGAGATATTCAACTTTATTAGGATTAAAATTGGATTTAATGTCCACTTTCCAGAGCATAGTTAAGGACTAACTGATATGTTTTATTTTTGAAATAGATTTAGAAAAAATATAAGAAAATTTGTGCATAGGTTTGTTTTCAAAATGCGTGTTGAAGGTCGCTTACGTGTTGAGCCGGATGTCGGTGTAAACATTAGGTGTACATTAAAGTATCCTACATTAATAACCTGAAGAAACCGGAAAATACATTCAAAATTAAATAAAATTCATGAATATTTTGTTAACTTATTTTTGTTCAACTGTTATTTACGAAACAATTTCATACGATAATATAATAAGCACAAACTCTGTAGCGAGAGAACATGGCACAGCGGAGTGCATAGTAAGCTCGAAAACTCCAGCGCTGACGTTCACTAAAATCATCACTTCTCCTAAACTATTAAATATTTTGATTTGAAACTTTCCAAAAAACTTCATTATACCTTTCTCCGAATTTTTGTTGCAAGAAGTATTTGCCTGCTTATAATTCCCTCGCTAAACAAAACGCTGCAAGTTACAAGTGTTCGATTCGCGCCGAGCTAGAGAAAAAAATTAATTATAATTTTTGAAAACAACGCTTTGAATTTCTATTATATTGTCAATCGAAGGATATCTTAAAGCACATTCCCTCCAAGTTTTATTATAAATTTTCAAAAACTGAAGCACTGAGCACGAGTTGAAGTGAAAAATGGATTAAAATCAAGTTTTTCAAAAAAGTCAGTTTTTTGGTTTTATTTCGAAAACTAAAAAAGTTACAACTTTTTGTCCAAAGGAAAAAATATGCACAATGAAATTTCACGTCCAGATATGTCCTTCAAAAATTTTAAATCCAAAATTTGTTTTGAAGTCTCTAGGGGACTATGATCTCGCACGAGAAAATTCTGTACGCCCTTATACGATCCAGCCCCTCAAAGTGATAATTTATGAAACAAAACTACATTAAAAAAATAAATTAAAAGCTTACAAAATTTCAATTGAAGCCTTAAAGATATTGGGAAGCTCCAATAATTCATGAGAGTGATAAAAAGAGATATTTAGGGTTTCAATCGTGTACACAAAGTAAAAATTTGTACACGATTGGAACTCGAAATATACCTTTTTATCATAATGAATCATCGTGAATGAATGAAATCTATTATAATTTATAAAAGTGTTACATAATTTAAACGATGCTTACAGACGAAAGATAAGAAACTGATAAAAGACTTAATTGAATAACATATTATTGAATTAAGTAAAAAAACTTTAAAAAGAGGGTTAATGCATAGTGCTTTGATAAATTAAATTCATATTCGTTCTATCAGTTTTTGAATTCATTGAAGTTTTGATACATTTATTAATAAAAATTGATTCAATGATACGTTTTTTTAAAGTATTATTTTCTCTGACCAACATTTTATTATTATCAAATTCAAAAATCTGATTAAATTTCCATGAATATTGTGACAAACTTCTGTTTAAATGGCAAATTCTAGAATCTCTTTCATGTTCATAAATTATATTTTTCAATCTCCTGCCATTTTTACCTATATGCATATTATAACCAATGCATTTTATAAAATAAAACACATTCGACAAATTTTCTATTGTTACAGAATCTTTTTTGTTAATCAGATATTTTTCTAATAGGCCGTTCTTTTTAAAATAAACTTTTTGCGTTCATGTTCTTTTGAAGATCTCCTTAATCTTGCAGAGAAAAAACATTTGCGCATGATAACTTTTAGATAAGTTTTTTGGTAATTTTCTAGCCATGTCTTTTTTCTATATTGGAAGTATTATGTGTTTCATAAATAGGTTCATTCATGACATTTTTCATATCACTTAATTTAATACTTCTGTCGATCAAACCTTTTATGAAACCAATCTTTTGACTCAACAAACTGAACAAACCAGTTTTTAATTAAATTTCCATTAGGTATTTTTTGAATCGCAAAATCTAAGAAACTTAAGGTGTCCTTGTTTTTTGTTTTCAAGCGTAAATTGAATGGATTCAAGAATATTATTAAATAAATTGAAAAGCTCTATAACTTTATTAGTTATAATAATTGTTAATATATCAGCTTCATAAAGTTTATACAAAACTGTTTTGAAAGATGATTTGGATAAGGCTCTTTTTACAACAACTTCTATAACCAAGTTTGATACT
>JAAAKG020150900.1:0-31435 GCA_010014905.2 Druon quercuslanigerum
AGAGAATTCCTTCCACTATGAATTTCAGGAAATATTATTTAACTCGCGGAACGATGTAAATATTGTGGTATCAAAAAGCACAATGATCTATTTAATTCCACAGAAACTGCAACTATTATGATGCTACAAGACCTAAAACTACAATTGAAGGTCATCTAATATAACTCCAGGTATTCCTTTGTTTATATTTTTATTCCTTCGCTAGATGTACTGCGAGTGGTTCCGTGCGTCTAATAGACATGGACTATTACGAATCGCGCGCTCCATGTTTTACATTCGCAATTATTTACCTATTCAGTTTTTTGAAAAAAGGTTTTCACAGAAAACTACCATAGAGTTTTCTGAACAACTTCTCCACAGAAAGTTTATATTTTCTCATACTTCGCTCGATAAACGAAGCGATCGATGATTATAAGGAATTGAATTCGGAATAGCCTAGAAATCTTTTTTTTTATTCTTTTATAAATAATGATATACACTTTTCGCTTATATTGTCTTTCTGAAGATGCTTTGGAGAGTATTGCCTTCAAATTTCATCAAAATTTCATCAAAAAATTCCAAACACTGTAGATGTGACGACGAGCGAGAGAACAAAAATTAATTATAAATCGTCTTCAGAAAAAAACATCATTATCATGGTTATCTAGACAACTATAATAGATTAAACTTTTTTCCTATAGGAAAAAAGATGCACCATCTAATTTCCTATAAAAGAGCATTCTTCAAAAATCAAATTTTCAAATTTCGATTTTTAGTTGCTAGGGGTCAACTTCCTACCAACTTTACTGAGTTATATCCCGTTCTGGAATCGGGGTGCTCAATTAGTCTTTTATGATAAAACATAAATTATTTCATTAAAAATGCAACTGTTTGTTTTATAATTAATCTGCTTTAGTTGAAGATTCAAATATTTTGTTAAAAAGTAGTTTTTTTTTTAAAGTGAAATCCAACTGTTTTGTATTTTCAATTAAAATGGGCTTATGTTGATATATCAACTATTACAGTTATCTTCAAAAATTTAGCTCCTTGGTTCAAAGTTTATCTGCTTTCTTAAAAGTTAATTCTTCTTTGGTTGAAGATTCATAATTTTATTTAAAATTCGTTCCCTTTTTTGAGTGAAAATTTAAGCCTTTTGTTGAAAATTCAATAGATTGATTGACAATTAAATTTTTTGTTCGAAATTCATATTCTCTGGATCGAAATTTAACTGTGTTGTAGAAAATTTGCCCTGCTGCTGCTTGAAAATCTAACAATTTTTTATAAAATGCAATTATTTGGTAGGAAATTAAACTGCTTTTTAAGAGAAGTATTTTTTTATTGAAAACTAATTTTTTGAGTGAAAATTTAACTGTTTAATTTTTAGTTAAACATTACATTTTTAGGTTGAAAAATGTCACAATATATTTTAAAAAATTTAATTAATGAAAGAATATAAACTAAAAATTAATTAATAAAATTTGTACTAACTTCAAATTTATCTTTCTAATTATTTAGTTAAAAATTTACGTAATTTGTTGAAAATTCATATTTTTGGTAAGAAAAAAATAATTTTCTCGGTTTAAAATCCAAATAAAAGAAAATAAATTTAACTTTAAATTAAAATATTTTCCTAAAAATTCAAGTGTTTTGTAGAAAGCTCATATTTTTGGGTAAAAATGCAACTGTTTTATTGACAAATATATATATTTTTTTGAAAATTTAACATTTTTCTTAAAAATGGATCTTTTTCATTTAAAAATTCAAAAATTTGATTACAAGTTTATGTGACTTATTTAAGATTCGTATTTCTCGGTAGAAAATTAATTTTGCTAGTTTTTTCAGTATAAAATTCATTTTTGTTGTTGAAAATTTAATATTTTTGCTGAAAAGTTTTTCTCTAATTGAATGAAAAAAATTTCTTGGTTGATAATTCAGCTTTATTGGTTCTTTACTGTTTCATTTTAAGTGTCTTTAATTAAAAGTAAAACTTCTTTTTTTGTTAAAATAGCAGCTATAGCGTTTTTTTGAGATCTTACTGAACCTAAAAAATGGGAGGAGGGGTTTACAATTTTTAAAAAACTAAACATTTTGTGCACGGCTCATATAATGATTTTTTATATTGAATATAACGAATTATTTAAGCTGGTAAAAAATAGTGACACCTGATTTTTGCAGATAAAGGACTCCTTGAAAATAAAAGCGTTATCTTTCTTCTCACACTCGGTCCCTTAGAGTGTCTGAGCTTTCCCACACGCACGGTCTGGGTACTTAAAAAGCAATTACCGCAGGGGAAGGGGAAATTAATCACGATGCGCTACTCGTCGATGTAAACTACCTTTCGATGGTACTCCTGTTTAAGGGCTGCAACGTTATACGAACCAACCAATTCCCCGAGGCGTTTGTCGTCGACGTGGGTTGCAAGAATTTTTCCTCAATTCCCACACTCGCGTCACGTGACTTTGTTACTACTAGTTCAGAAAAAAAGTTGACTGAAAATAGGATATTAAAAAAAAGAAAATTAAAGAATAATAAGAGCAGACTTTCTAGCATTTTTCCGGTACAACTCCAACGAAGACAAATTTCAATAAATATAATCTATGTTATTTTTATTTGGTTCACAATACTGAATTTTTACTTTTCGCAAGAAATATTACACTTAAAAATTCATTTAATGATTTAATCCCAAGTGGAACAGATTTTTACAGGAAAGTACAGCATTTCTAAAACTGTATATTTTTGTAAAAAAAATGACACATTTTTTAAATACAATACAATTAAATACGTATAGATAATTTTTTTCTTGCAGAAAAAGAATGAAAATAAACAAGAAAGTATGAGTTTCTACAATTCAATAATTTTTTGAAAAAAAACTTTGAGGTGTAAATGTTATTAATTTAACCACTAGGGAATTATATTTTAAGATCGTAAGAAAAAAATTCTCCTGATCCCAAAAGTTATTAAGCCAAAATGAAAATTACAAGATATAATTCTTATCAATTGATATAAATGTGGGGGTTTTTTAGAAACTCGAATTTTAATTTTACCAGAAAAACCACCGTTATCTCAATTACGTTATTAGTTATAGTGATTTAATGGAAAAATTCGGGATTTAAAAAAAAACAAGAAATTCAAATACACGTAACTTCTCAGAAAAAATGCTTTTTTCCCCAGAAATTCTGGGACTTTACGTTTGGAACAATGTCTAAAATTAAATGTATTTAGTCTTAAGGTTAATGGGAGAATTCACAACAAAATTGTTTAATTAATAAATAGCAATTAAACAATTATTCATTTTTTTAAATGTTAAAAAGTTTAGGAAATATTTAAAAGTTTTTAAAAGATTCTAAAATAATTAAAAACTTGTAAAAATTTCAAAACAGTTGAAACAAAATGTAAATTTAACATAAATTTTCAATAAAATTCTTCAATTCTAAACCAAACAGTCGAATTTTTAAGAAAGAAAAAATTTATTTAAAATTTTAAGAAATTAATTCAACTTTGAAACCTAGTTTTTACATTTTTAACCAAAAAAAATACATTTTCAAACAAAAAGATAAATTTTCTATCGAAAAAAACGTATTTTCACAAAATTTCGAGAATTCTCAACCAAATAATTGAATTTTGAACTAAAAAAGATGAATCTTTAAACAAAAATATTACTTTACTACTAGAAGTGACAAATTTTCAACAATATTCAAGAATTCTAAAACGAAAAGTTGATCTGTCAACTAAAAAAGAAGAAATTTTCAACAAAAAGATTAATTTGCTACTAACAGTGACGATTTTTTAAAAATATTCAAGTACTCTGAAACAAAAAGATAAACTGTGAACTAAAAAAGAAGAAACTTTTAATAAAATTTAAGAGTTCTGAATTAAAACTTAAATTTTCAAATAATAATGAAAAATTTGTAAACAAAAATATTAATATACTACCTAAAAGATTAATTTTGAACAAAATTCAAGAGTTCTCATCAAAAGAAGCAAAGTTTAAGTTTCAACTAAATAATATTAATTTTTGAACAGAAAGATTAATTTACTACCAAAAAAAAAATTAATTAAAAAAAATTCAAGAATTTGTAACCAAAAAGTTCAATTTTCAACTAGAACATGTGAATTTTTAATTAAAAGATTAATTTCTTTCCAACAAATACGAATTTTAAATAAAATTCAAGAATACACGCCAAAAAATTGAATTTTCATCTAAAAAAGATGAAATTTTTAAAAAAGAAGTTACTTTACTACCAAAAATGACAAATTTTTAACGAAATTCAAGACTTTCGAACAAAAAGGTGGAATTTTCAACTAAGAAAAAAGAATTTTGAATAAAATTTAAAAGTTCTTAACCAAAAAGCAAAGTTAAAGTTTCAATTAAACAAACTAAATTTATAGAGAGGATGATTACTTTGCTACCAGAAAGATAAATTTTTAATAAAGTTCAAGAATTCTCAACCAAAAAGTTGAATTTTCAACTAAAAAACATAAATTTTTAAACAAAAAGATTAATTTTCTATACCAAAAACATTTGTCATCTGATGGAAACCTTCTAAGAACGTTACCATATGTAGGGGAGAGTGGGGTATGGTGTCTTTAAGCGTAGAATGTTGAGAATTACAAATAACGGCCATAATTTTTATATTCATATTAGAGTAATTATGAAAAATCAGTTTTGGCGGAAATCTATGAAAGAGTCTTTGTCTGAGATTAAGCACACACAGCATATTTTGAAATAATTAAAGCATGAAAAAGTTAGATTTTAATAGTGGAAGTATTTTATTATATTTCTGATATCATGATTTGTTTCGATAAACGTTTTAAATATATTAAAATTATTCAATCTTGCGCTATCACATATGGGGCATGATGTCCCGCCGCCGCAATCCCATGTATTTCAGTAAGGAGCACGAGGTTATAACTGCTTTTGCCACATACTTTACTTTGATTATTTAGAAAAAATTTAATTAATGTTGAAAATGTCTGGAGTCATTTTTTTCGCCACATTATACTTTCCAAAATTATTATATCTTATAGTTTTTATTTTACAATGCTTATATTGTTTAAATCAAACAGTAATATGACGGACACCATACATCAGGGCATGGGGTACTCTGGCTGAAATGCTACATCCATCAATTATTAAAATGTAGAACAATGACGTGATTAAAAAGCGGTAATAATGTCAGCTCCAACTTAAAAAATACACACATAGAAATAACATTTCAATCATAATTTATAGGGCATTTGATTCAAAGCGGGACACCATACCCCACTCTTCCCTACTTTTAGAAAAAAAATATCACGTCACTTTGACTGATCCCCCTCCTCACCCGTTACTAATCATAGGTCTTGTGCCCCCCCCCCCCCCCAGGCGATGACGTAATTTACTCCTGTTTCACAACAAGGTCGGATACTTTCCGGACAGAGCGCGTACTTTTCAAGTAACTCATCACGATAAGTGATCGAGTTGCATATCAGAGTCAAGTTATTAAATTGAAAAGGCACTTTCAACCCCGCAAACAGCTTTTGGATAGTACTATCGAACCGATATGTGTTTTAATTCCCCGAGGCGTTCGTGGTCCTTGCCAATAAACGTTCACGTCACGACTCCGGTCCGGTTATTTCCCATGCATTCGGCGTACGTCTTCCGTGCTCAGGATTTGAAGGGTGGACTCCAGCTAGAGTAGACTAGGACACGCGTACTGGACCACATTGCACTCGCTCTGATTCGGGCGAGCGTGTACTAAAGCACAGCCTATCCGAAAGGGAAAAAATCGGGTACGTGGTACGAAAACCTGGAATGTTTTGACAGGGCGCGTACACGTGTCGAATAGCTGTTTGTAAAACAGAGCCGGCACCTTTGTTAGGCAGTTATTAACCGCCTTGCGACACGTGACCCCGCAATTGTTCGCATTGTTGCGGCTTGAGGACCCGAGAGTGATATGCCCTTGTCGCCTTTGCGCTGTGATTTCGATTCTCTTATCACGCTCATCCCTTCTAATCTAATTCAAATTGAGCGCAGAATTTGGCATTAAAAATTCTTCAAGATTACGGAAACTTTTTTTTATTTTCATATAGTTGCTCAACGAGCATCGCAGTTTTTTTTTGCCTCTCTTAGATCGACTCGATGCGAGAAATGAGCGACATATTCATTTATCTCGTTTTGCTAACTTAAATCTGTCGATCATCTTGCTCGTAATTGCATTAATTTATCAATAATATACGTACACTCTAAATTTGAATTAGTCATAAATGACTGATTGCTAGTCCATTTTGACTGATTCAAACAGTGCGGATTCTACGACTGATAAATCAGTCAATCATGATTTTTTGAATCAGCCAATATGAATGACTGACCAAATCAGTCATTGTGACATTTTGACTGATATAAACTGTACCTTTCAGGGATTAAATCAGTCGTTTATGCCTTATTATAATTATTTAATAAAATAAAGGAATTCAATAATTAAAAATGTTAGTATACAAATAATTTTTGTTCATACACATATTCTTATTCAAACTATGTTTACCCATTATGTTAACACCCTGGTCATAAAGAATTTAAGAACTGATAATATAATAATTTACCATCATAATATTGATAAATTATTTCATATTGTATATCCATTGTCGGCTATTTCGACATTTTGGCTGTCAGCAGTTATAAAATATTTATTTCCAGTCTCTGAATAAATGCATAAACTTTGAGGCCAAATTCTGCCTTGACTTTTTTCGAAAGTTTTTCAAAAAACTCATCCACTGCTGAATTTAAACATAAAATTCTTAGCTTAAAAAATCGTTTGAGGCATTTTTTCAGAATCTCACAACCTGGTGTCCCATTTAAAATGTTTTTCTCAACTTAGGCCTGAGAAAAAAAAGTAAGAATAAATTTTCAAATAATTTTTTAAACTCAAATATTTATAATCTGCAATCAATGTCTGAAATCAAAAGGTTAACATTTATTTAATAATTACTTAATACTTCTGTATAGTTTATATTTTTATACATTGCGACCTAAATTATATGTCTACTAAGAAGGTAAATTAATTCAAAAATTGGTTTTTTAGATAAGAAAAAAAATACAGATCTCAAAGTTGAAAAAATCTAATCTTATTTACTCGTTGTTACGGAGAAAAATTACAAATGACAGTATTAATCCTGTGGTTTGTTAAATGAATAAATTTTTTTGATTATTTAAAAAAATCGCGAAATTCTTATGAATACATTTTTTTAAACTACTGAATTATGCAAATAAATCAATTATATTAATATCAATGCCATTCATGCATTCGAGAGGTCTCCTCAAGTACGGAAGGAAACTTAGCAAAAATTAAAAATATATTATTGTCATAAGTTATGAAGCAGACAAATTGACAACAGACAAGAGACAACGTTCTAGATTTTCTGAAATTTTGTACCTCGACTTCAACTTTTAGCATGGCCTAGGAGAATTGTTGCAAAAATCTGAAAATTATATGACACAGAACCTAAAATTTTATCGTAAATTTAAGCCAAAGAAACTTTAAAAAGCTTTATCAGCTCCTGAGATACGATTAAAAATGTTCAATCGTATCTGAGTTGAGTTTTAGTCGACGATCACTGTCTCGGTTGGTCTGCGGCTCGCCTCCTTCGTTGAGGCAGGACCGAATAGGACACGCACAGAGGTGGTTCTTGATTGTAATTTTAAGTATCGAAAAATTAAATAATGAGCGAGTTGTTTGTGTAAAAAAATATTTGTGTAAAGGAAAGTAATAAACTACTTATTAGAAATTTAAAATATAGTTTTCATTATCCCTAAGCACTGTTTTATATTTAATTTATTTTGGAAATTCCATTATTATTTACTTTTAATATTTTTGAGAGTTTTTCACATAAATAATTTATTTTGAATTTAGCTGCTTAATTCTTTTGAAAAATAGTTTACTCCCGTAACAATATATCTGCATTTTTATTGATATTCTAGTTGATACAAATTGAAAAAAATAAAAAAAACTGTTCATAATTTTTTTATTCTGCAATATGGGGATGATTCTGAATTGAAATAATTGTAAATAATTGAAAAAAAACAATAAATAATTTTAAAAATTTATAATAATTTAAAATAAAAATTACTGATGAGCAGAATCGAAAGTATAAGAGATCTCCAATCAAGCACCACCTCTGTGCGTGGCCTATTCGGTCCTGCCTCAACGAAGGAGGCGAGCAGCAGACTGGCCGAGAACCGTGATCGTCGACTAAAACTCAACTCAGATACGCTTGAACATTTTGAATCGTATCTCGGGAACCGATTAGGATTTTTTAAGTTTCTTTGGCTAAAATTCAAGATAAAATGTCAGGCTCTATGTCTCATAATTTTCAGATTTTTGCAACAATTTTCCTAGGTCATGCTAAAAGTTGAAGTCGGGGTACAAAATTTTGGAAAATTTAGAATTTTTTTAAAAAACTTAATACGCTGAGTTATCGTGGTTTAAAGCCAGCAGTGATTTTTAATAGTGTTTGCGTCAATCGATCTCATAATTTCCGACGGTAGTGTATCTTTGAAAAAAATGTTACGTAAACGCTTCAGCACTTTCCACTGATAATAATAGTTCAATTTTTAACTATTAGATTATTTTCATACATTACTGAAATATCTTTTTTGGTTTGAAAATTCATCTGTTTTAGGATGTATTTTTTAGATGAGTTCACCTCCTTTCAGTTAAAAATAAAAATCTTTTTTGCTTCAAACATTTTTTGTCGAGAAATAGTCATTTTATTTCAAAATTCATCTCATTGGATGAATATTTACCTATTTTGTTAAAAATTTATTTTTCGGAATAAATATGTAACAAACTTGATTGTAAAATTATTTCTTACTTTACTGTAAAATATTTTTTCGTTAAAAAAAATCAACTATTTGGTTGAAATTTCGTTTCTTTTTGGATTAGTTAGACCGTCTAATTTTTCTTATATTGAAGATTCAGCATTTTAGTCGAAACTTTACTTTTTGGTAGAAAAGTTAACTATTTTGTTGAAAATTAAGCTTTCGTGGAAAAAAATTAATTCCTTTCGACTTTAAATATATAACTGTTCCATTTTGGGTTAAAAGTTGATCTTTTTAAGTTAAAAATTCATGTATTTTGTTGAAAACTTAGCTTCTTTGGTGGAAGCTTATTCTTTCTAATTTAAAAATTCGTTTTTCTTTGTTTTCAAGTTCCTCATCTTAGATTAAAAATCATTTCTTTTTTTAAAAATTTACAAATTTGCTGATCATTCATGTATTTTGCTAAAAAAAATTTTTTTTTGTGAAAAATTAATCTTCTTTGTTAAATAGGCAACTAATTCGTTAAAAATGTATTTAATTTGGTTGATTATTTATTCTTTAAATTCGAAAAACTTTTTTATTTTTTTAGTTGAAAATTGAACTGTTTGGTTGAAAAATCATTGTTAATTGGTTGAACCATAATTTTATAACTAAAAATTTAACTATTCCATTTTTGGTTGAAAATTTATCCATTTTAATTAAAATTTTTATTTCATTTTTAGTAGAAAATTCAACTATTTGAATTAAAATTAATTTTTCTTATTAAAGATTCATCATTATAGTCGAAAATTCACTTTATGGTTAAAAATTTAACTATTTTGTTGAAAATTAAGTGTTTATGGTAAGAAACTTAATTTTTTTTTAACAGTTTTGTTAAAAAATTTGTTACAAATGTATCTTGTTTAATAGAAGCTTACTTTTTTTGTTTAAAAAACTTCTTTTGTTGGTTGGTAATTCCTCATCTTAGTGTGAAGTACATTTCTTTTGTTAAATATATAACAAATTTTTTAAACATTCATGTATTTTTCGAAAAAATCATCTTTTTGGTGGACAATTAATGGTCTTGGTTAAACATGGAACTACTTTGTTAACAATTATTTTTGTTTGTTAATTATTCATTTTTTAAAGTCGGGACCCTTTTTTGTTTTTTTTTCCTAGAAAATTTACCTATTTTTCAGTTAAAATTTTCATGTAATTTTAGGTCGAAAATTCAACAACTTGGTTTAAAATTAATTTTTTTCATTAAAGATTTACTATTATAGTCGAAAATTTATTTTATGGTTAAAAATTTAACTATTTCGTCGCACATTCTGTTTTTTTTTTTTTTTTTTTTTTAATTGACTTTTTAAATTGAAAAATACCTACTCCGTGGTTGACACTTAATTTCTTTGGTTGAAAATTGAACTATTTTGTTGAAAATAATATAAATAAAGTTCAAGGAAAATGAAAAATTGGTCAGGGAAAAGTCAGGGAATTTCGAAATTCGTATTTTGTAGAAATCCTGTTTTTTAAATAGCGTAAACTGAAATTAAACAGTATCATGTGTGGGGTAAATTAGAGGTTGCAGGGTTCGAGAAGCGGGATAATGACCTGATTTTCCGATCAAGCCATTTGTCCGCCCTACTTACTCTGATAAATTGAACAATTGTTTCGAAAGAACTATTATTTAATATACTGAAGGAACTTCGATATAGCAGAAAATGATGAAAAATTTGGAAGTTTTCGAGTGCTTACACTTTTCTCCTAGGACCGGAGAGAATCGCGGTGAAAACATGATGGGT
Organism: Druon quercuslanigerum; assembly: GCA_010014905.2. NCBI lineage: Eukaryota > Metazoa > Arthropoda > Insecta > Hymenoptera > Cynipidae > Druon > Druon quercuslanigerum. The sequence goes on from JAAAKG020150900.1 coordinate 10,558, forward strand.
ACAATGTCCGTATTGTTTGTGAAATGAAAGTAGTAACCCACAGTAACCCGCGTTTTGTTTACTCGGAGTAAATAAGCAAACAAGAAATTGCAGCGGCTCGTCGTGCGCTCGTCCATCGACTTTGTCTGGAAGGCTCTCGGGGCGACGATTAAGAACGCCCTGTTGATAAAAAAAAGTATGAGACTCGCTTTTAATCGTAGAGATAATAAATAGATCTTATCGCTTATAGACACTCTTGTCGATACTATCTAATGGTTGCATTACATGCCGGGAAAAACCGCGGTTAACTCATAAAAAGTGCAACTAAAGGTGAATGAAACCTGTCATACATTCACATCATACACAATAAACATTTAAGCGCCTCGATAAATTAATCGGTTTAGAAAAAATTACAACTATATTGAATTTGTATAAGGGTGCGAGGGGTTGGCAAATCGTGAAGTAATTAGACTTGTAATGAAATATCTTAAAGTCTCTTGGAATATCTGAAGTCATTTGAATTTATATTAATTTAATTGAAGTTACTTGAAATCTCTTGAAATATATGAAGTCACTTGAATTCATATGAAGTCACATAAAATCTCATGAAGTTACGTGGATTTACTTCGATTCTAAGGAAGTCACTTGAAATCGCTTCGAATATCTGAAGTCATTTGAATTCACATGAATTCACATAAAGTCTCATAATATTGCGTGGATTTACTTGAAATTGTCTGCAATCATTTAAAGTCACTTGAATTCTCCTGAAGTCACTTGCAATCTCTTGAAATACCTAAAATTATTTGAATTCATATGAAGTCACGTGAATTCACGTGAAGTCACTTGAAATATATGAATTCCTTTGAAGTTACTTCAGTTCTTCTGATTTCACTTTTAATTTCTTAAAATATCTAAAATAATTTTAATTCACCTAAAGTTACATGAAGTCTCACAAAATTACGTAGGTTCACTGGAAATCATCTCAATTCATTGAATTCTTCCGAAGTCACTAGAAATCTTTTGAAATATCTAAAGTTATTTGAATTCGCGTGAATTAACGTGAACTCACTTAAAATCGCCTAATTTTTTTTAAAGTCACCTTAATTTTCCTGAAGTCACTTGAAATCTCATGAAACATATTAATTCCTTTCACGTGGATTCATTTAAAATCATTTGCATTCACTTGAAGTCTATTTAATCCTCCTGAAGTCATCTGTAATCTCCTAAAATATCCGAAGACATTTGAATTCACATGAAGTCACGCGGATTTATAAAAAATCACGTAAATTCAAATGAATTCAGTTCAAGTGACTTTAATTCTCCTAAAGTTACTTGGAATCTTCTGAAATATCTGAAGTCATTTGAATATTCACATGACCCCACATGAATTCACTTGAAATCATCTGAAATCATTCGAATTCAATTCAACTCTGCTGAAATCAATTGTAATCTCTTGAAATATGAAAAGTAGTTTGAGTTGACCTAAAGTCACGTGAAATCACTTGGAATATCTGAATTCCTCTGAAGTCACTTCAATTCTCCTGTTTTCACTTCTAATCTGCTGAAATATATGATTCATGTAAAATCATTTGGATTCATTTAAAGTCACTTTAATCCTCCTGGAGTTACGTAATTTGATATGAAATCAAGTGAATTGACTTTAAGTCTTATAAAATCAAGTGAAACGTCAATTCACTCGAAACCATTTTAATTTATTTGAAGTCACTTGAATTCTCCTGAAATTTCTGAAGTCATTTCAATTCACATAAAGTCACGTTAATTCACATGAAATCACTTGAATTCTTCTGAATTTACTGAGGAATCTTCCGAAGTGAGTGAAATCTTCTGAAGTTATTGAAATATCCTGAAGTATTTTAAATTCAAATGTATACTACCGTCGGAAATTATGAGATCGAATGACGCAAGCACTATTAAAAATCACTTTTGACTTTGAACCATGATAACTCAGCAAAAAAATGATAGGGAATTTTTAAGAAAACAGTTGGAAAGCATGTGATAAGTATTTAAAAAAATTCTAGATTTTCGAAAATTTTGTACCTCGACTTCAACTTTTAGCATTACCTAGGAAAATTGTTGAAAAAATCTGAAAATTATACAACATAGAGCCTGATATTTTATCTTTAATTAAAGCCAAAGAAACTTTAAAAACGTTGATTGGTTCTCGAGATACGATTAAAAATGTTCAATCGTATCTGAGTTGAGTTTTAGTCGACGATGACGGTTCTCTGCCGGTCTGCTGCTCGCCTCCTTCGTTGAGGCAGGACCGAATAGGCCACGCACAGAGAAGGTGCTTGATTGTGGCCTTATTTTAAGAAGTAAAAAAAAAATGTTTTTTAAAAGGAAAATAATAAACTACTTATTAGAAGTCAAAAATATAATTTTCATTACACCTTATGCACTGTTTTGTATTTAATTGATTTCGGAAATTCCATTATCATTCACTTTTAATATTTTGGAGTGTTTTTCACATAAATAATTTATTTAGAATTTATCCGACTTATTCGATTGAAAAGTAGTTTACTTTCGTAACAATATGTCTACAATTTTTATTAATATTCTAGTTGATGAAAATGTTGAGAAATAAAAAAGACTGTTCATGATTTTTTTATTCTTTAATATGGGGATAATAATAAATTAAAATAATTTCAAATAATTAAAAAAAATGAATAAATTAAAAATATTATGATAATTTAAACTAAAAATTACTGATGACCAGAATCAAAAGTATAAGACAGCCTTAATCAAGCACCCCCTCTATGCGAAGCCTATTTGGTCCTGCCTTAACGAAGGAGGCGAGCAGCAGACCGGCCGAGAACCGTGATCGTCGACTGAAACCCAACTCAGATACGATTAAATATTTTTACTCGTATGTCGGGAACCTATAGAGTTTTTGAGTTTCTTTGGCTTAAATTAAAGATAAAATTTCATCAAATCTAGAAATCTTTTTTAAAACTTATCACGTGCTGTATTCTCTTCAGCAGATAAAAAAAATCTGTTCGAGATTACTAGACATGGAATTTCATAGGCTTTCCAACTGTTTTTATTTTAAATTTTCGGGAAAATGGATGTGCAAGTTGACAATTTCAAAGTGATTGTGGATTGCGATAACAAAATTTAGTTTTTAGTTAAATTGAGAATAAAAATATACTCCCGTAATATTATGCATCTACATACAGATAAACAAAGTTTAATGTCAACATTTTAGCCGAATCCGAGCAAATCGACAGAGAAAAATCCAATTTTTTTGGAAAATAAAAACATGCTCCTGAGATATTGGGATGAATTCATGACCAAACTGCTAAAAATGTTTGCAATTTTAATATAAATTTAATACACATTTGTATATTAAATTTAAAACCCCAATATAAGAAATCGCCATTAAGAGACTATTTATATTAAATTCCATATACTGCATATTGATCATTTTTTCCTAAATAAATATAAATGTCACTGGGGTTTTTGAGTGGGAAATTTCAAATAAGAAAATTATTACGATACCTAACCCCCCCATGCACATGTAGCCATAAAGGTCAACTTCAAGGTTAAAATGAAGGTCACCTTTGATTTCCTCGTTGGAGTGTACTTCAGGAATTACACTGACCTCTTGGAAAACTTTGTTAATTTCAAATAACCTCTAACTGACCTTGAACGTTACACTTGACCTATGACTTGGGTACGTACCTGAACGTAGAATTTTCTGCTCTGTCGATTGCAGATGTAAAAAAGGAGGTTTCCATTTAAAAAAACAAAGTTGACCAATGTTGACAAAAAGCCAAGAAGGTCTTCTTCAAGGTCAAAATGAAGGTCACCATTGATTTCTTCGTTGGAATGTACTTCAGGAATTACACTGACCTCTTGGAAAACTTTGTTAATTTCAAATAACCTCTAACTGACCTTGAACGTTACACTTGACCTATGACTTGGGTACGTACCTGAACGTAGAATTTTACGCTATATCGATTGCAGATGTTAAAAAGGGGATTTCCATTTAAAAAAACAAAGTTGACCAAAGTTGACACAAAGCCATGAAGGTCCACTTCAAGGTCAAAATGAAGGTCACCATTGATTTCCTCGTTGGAATGCACTTCAGGAATTACACTGACCTCTTGGAAAACTTTGTAATTTCAAATAACCCCTAACTGACCTTGAACGTTACACTTGAACTATGATTTGGGTACGTACCTGAACGTAGAATTTTCCGCTCTGTCGATTGCAGATGTAAAAAAGGGGGTTTCCATTTTAAAAAACAAAGTTGACCAAAGTTGACAAAAAGCGATGAAGGTCTTCTTCAAGGTCAAAATGAAGGTCACCACTGAATTCCTTGTTGAAATTTACTTCAGGAATGACCTTCACTTTTTTGAAAAATATTTTACCTGAGGAAATATCCAACCGTCCCGGGACTTTTTAGACACCCTGTATGCAAATAACTTTACTGACATGCATGTTAAATTTCTACCAGATTTTTTAAACAGTAAATGATATAGCAGTATAATAGACATTTTTTGACTCAAAATCCGACACAAAGAAGAAAATCTTTTTTTTTATTATTTGGCAGAAAATTTAATTCTTTTAATTTAAATTTCCTCCGTATTGTTAAAAATATTTCTTTTCCGGGAAAAAATTCAACTATTTAACTGAAAATTAACGTTTTTTACATTCATACTTACGGGTTTAAAATTCAACTGTTAAATTAAGAAATTCAACTATTTTGGTGGAAAATTAATTCTGGGTTAAAAATTTATCTTTTTGATTGGAAAGCAATTTTTCTCTTTAAAGATTCATGAATTTGAAGTAATGATGTTATTTTGTCGATCAGGGTAATTAATTAATTAACTCTGACGTTAAATTTTGCTGATTACTGGTCAAAATAATTTTCTAAATGAACTGTTTTTTATTTAAAATTAAAATCCCTTAAGGTTGAAACGTCAAAAATTACATTTGTCGTTGAGAATTGTTCTCTTTTGCTTAAAAATTCAACTACTTGGTTGAAAGGCTCTCCTGACTTAAAAATTGATTAATTTTTTCAGAAAACTAATTTTTTACTACAAATTTATCTATTTCATTTTTTTCTTAAAATTTGATATTTTTTAGTTAAAAAATAATTTTTTTGTTTGAAAAATAACCTTTTTGGTTGAAAATTTAACTACATACTCGCTTGAAAGTTAATTTCCTTTAAAAAAAAATCTTTTTTAAGGTTTTTCAAAGCTCTGAATAAAGGTATTTCAATGAATTATTATTACAAAAATTCTATGGAATTTCCATATCAATTTTAATAAAATGAAGAGATTTCTAAGGGTTCTACAGTATTTTTGAAGATTCCGAGGAACAAACAAGAACTTTATAAAACCTCAAAAGATTTCAACAGATTTCCAAGAAATTCACGAAATCTCATCATATTTCAAAAGATTCCCAAGGAGTTTAAATATGTTAAATGTTTTAAAAGATTCCACGTAATTTTCAAAATATTTCAATTAATTAAAAGAATTTCAAAAGATTTGAAATGTTTTGAGATCTTTTATAATATTCCAAGGAATTTTTCAATAGATTTTAAAGAACTAAAAGGATTTTAAAGGATTTCAAAGATTGTAGAGTATTTTTTAAATATTTCAAGGAATTTTGAATTGATTTTTATAAGCTAACGAAATTTTTAAGGCTTCTATCGATTTTTAAAGATTCCATGGAATTTTAAAGGACCTCAAATATTTAAGGACCTTTTTTAAAAATCCCAAAGAACTTTAAATAGGTTTCAATAATTTGAAGAAATTTCCATGGATTCTAGGGTATTTTGAGTAGGTTTAAGGTGTTTTCAAGAATATTAAGAAATTTCAAGGTTTTTCAAAAGATTTTCAAGAACCTGAAATATTTGAGGTATTTTTTAAGATTGGTAGAAATTTTGAAGACTTTTGGAAATGTTAAAAAAGAATTTCGGATATCTGTAAAAGATTTGAACAGATGTTATTTTATCATATTATATTTTATCAAGTTATTTTTGTTTGCACTAGGCAATTTAATAATATATAATATATATAACATATAATATACTAATATTTAAAAAGTGAATATAACATTTGAAAACAAGGAAAAAGCCATTTTGTAATTCTGCAATGAATTTTGAAAAAACCTGTATTTAAAAAATGAGATCTTTATCTTTCTTTTGTAAAATATAACGCCATAAACATGAAAAAGGTAGTTACGGACACGTCACCGGCAGACGTTTAATTATACTTAAATAATTTTATTTTGATTCGGAGTAAAATAGAAATAATTGGCAAACAATATATTCCAGGGGCATGATATTGTCAATTTTATATTTTAATCCTTATCGGATATTTTTCTAAATTAGGAAAATTCGAAATTTATCTTTTTTATTTAATAATGTATAACTTTAAAACAATGATGAATTAGTTAGATAATTTTTATAATAAACTTTAATATATGGAAAAGAAAATTACATATCGAATTAAATATTTTCAATCCGGAAGGTACTTGAACTTTCTTTAATGGTTGGGTTCAAGAATGGTATAATCAGCTTATCAACCCCATAAGAGTAAATTAGGAAGGATGAAAGTGCTCAAACAAATCTAGTAATCCATTTGCACTCGGATTGGGAACCTATGTGGTCAAACTGTGGTCCCCTGTGGTCAATATGACCGAAGAATAAGGTCACGTAAAACGATATGGCTTATGAGAAGATCCCAAACAGCCCTCGCTATTATATTATTGGTCTTCGCCGATTGAAGAAGGCTAATAATAATGTCTTTTTCACATTTTTTCCTATCACCTAAAGTCTTTCAATTTAAACCAATAACACTTTTTTTAGTAGAAAAAAGTACTTTTCAACAAAACGGAGTGGAAATGGTAGGGTAATAAAAGTAGTGCAAATTTTGTTTTTTTATTTCTTTAAAATCTTTGAAATACCTTGAAATATTTGAAACCCTATTCGAATCTTCAAATCTTCGAAATGCTTTGAAATACCTTAATTCATATAAATAAATTATTGCAAATTTTATTAAAATATTATAAAATCTCTTGAAATGCCGTGAAATTACATGAAATCTGATGATATTCCTTAAAAATCCTTAAAATATTTGATGTACAACTAAAACCTTTGCGATCCTGTAAAATGCATTGAAATACCTTAGTAAGAATCTTTAAAATCCCTTTAAATGACTAAAAACCTCGAAAATCTAATTAAATCCTTTGAAATCTCTTAGAATCTTTTAAAATACCTTATAAACTTATAGGTCCTATAAAATCCTTTCAAATCTTTCAAAATTGTAGGAAGTTCTTTTAAAAATAAAAAAATAAATTAAATCTCTTGATATCATTAAAATTGACGGAAATTCCTTGAAATTTTTTTAATCCTTTGAAATCTTTCAAAAGAACCTACAATTTAATACAACCCATAAAATCCTGCTAATCTATGCGTGTGAAGTTGGCCCCCCACATTCAAAATTTCAAATTTTTTCTACAGTTCTGACATCCTTTTGAATAGTTCTATAGTTCTTGATAACTTTTAGAAATAGTTCTGGGGAATAAGTATAGACTAACAGTGGATTTTTCAAAATCGGGGGCTAAACAGGGGCGGATCCAGCCAGCTACCTAGGGGGCGTAGAAATATTATCTTGAAATTGTAATTGCTAAAATATTTGTAGGCTCAGGGGGGGGGGGCGATCGACCACCCTCGCCCCTCGCTGGATCCGCCCCTGGGGCTAAGTTCACGCCCCCCCCACTTTTCGAAAAATGAAATTTTCTTTAGAGTGCTGGGTAGATTTAGCATAGTTCTATCGTTCCTGATACTTTTTAAAAAAAGTTCCCCAAAATTTGACCCAAAAAAAATTTCAAAAAAAATAGTAAGCCCCTCACTTTTTAGAAAATCAACTGTTTTTTTAATATTCCTATAGTTTCATAAATTTCATAAAAGTTTTACAGTTCTACAAACAAATTATTTCAAAAAACTTGAAAACTCAAAAGTTACAAAATTTTGAAAAACCAAAATTTGCACAGAATTTTTTTGAAAAGAGATTGACGAGTTCTGATTAGTGCTCTATTAGCCCCCAAAATAGTTCTACAGAAAAGACTTATAGCATTTTTACCTAAAGTCAAAATCCAAAAACCTACAACACTTTAACCATATCAAAAAATTTGGAGTTTTAAAATTTTTGGTATTTGTAAAGTCTCGTAGGTTTTTGGATTTTGACTTTATAAAAAAATGTTTTTGGTATTTTTTGTAGAACTATTCGGGGGGCTAACAGAACTCTGATCAGAACTCCCAGCACTCTCAAAATTTTAAATTTGTAAATTGTTGAGTATTTGTTAAGTATCGTAGGTTTTTGGATTTTGACTTTAGATAAAAATGTTATTAGTCTTTTCTGTAGAACTATTCGGGGGGCTAATAGAACTCCGATCAGAACTCGTGGATCTCTTTTCAAAAAATTTATCTGCAAATTTGGGTTTTTCAAAATGTTGTTACTTTTGAGTTTTTAAGTTTTTTGAAATTGTTTGTTTGTAGAAATTTATAACTCTATTGGAACTATAGGAATATTAAAGAAACAGTTGCTTTTCTAAAAAGTGAGGGGCTGCCTTTTTTTGTTGAAAATTTTTTTTGGGTCAAATTTTGGGAAAATTTTTTTTAAAAGTATCAGGAACTATAGAACTATGCTTAATCTACCCAGCACTCTGAAGAAAATTTCATTTTTCGAAAAGTGGGGGGGGGGGCGTAAACTTAGCCCCCGATTTTGAAAAATCCACTTTTAGTCTCCTTATTCGCCAGAACTATTTCTAAAAGTTATTAGGAACTATAGAACTATTCAAAAGGATGTCAGAACTGTAGAAAAAAATTTTAAATTTGGAATGTGGGGGGCCAACTTCACACGCATGCTAAATCTTTCGAAACTAAAGAAAATTTTTTAAAATTTAAACAATTTTTTTAAATTCTTAAAATATTGTAAATCAATGGAAGTTCCTTGACATTTTCTAGATTCTTTAAAATATTTTTAAATTCCTTTTAATTATGTAAAGCTTCTTAAAATTCCTTGAAATCTTATAAACTGTCCTCAAATACATGAAAGTCTCTTGCAATTACTTGAAATTACTTGAAAACTTTAAAAATATCCTGAAATATGAAAAAAATTTTTAACCTTTAAACCTTTAGATGATTTTAAAATCTCTTTATATCCTTGAAACCCCTCAATTCTTGTGAAGAAATTCTTCGAAATAATAAAATATAATGCAATCCCTTTAAGTCTCGTCAAAATAATCAAAAACCTTATGGAGGAAGGGTCTACAAAGTCATTTAAAATTACAGAAATCTTTTCAAATCGTATAAAAGCTCTGCAATTCTTCAAATATTCTTCAAAATATTTAGGAATCTTGAAAAACCTCTGAAATCCCTTGGAATCGTTTCAAATATCTGAACTCAACCCGGGAAATTAAAAGAAAATTTTTAATGAACTTCTGGTTAGTAGTGGTCTGAAAAATTGTGAAAGAATTTCGTTTTATGCATCTTTTTTTGAAAAAATGATGGGAATAAATAAAAAAAGTGTGATCTATTATTCTATAATAATTCTAGCTCTAATTTTTTTTCATCTGAAAGTAGAAAAACGCACCCTATCAATCATAAATTATTCATTTTATGACGGTTTCTATACTATTATATATTTTTCACTATTAGCACTGAGTACTGTTTCAGCGAGAACAGCGAGAGAAAATTTCATATAAGCTTTCGCTATGGTTGGGAATTCAGTTGCTAAATTAGCTTAAAATTCGATAACTCAGTCAAATTTCAGTGACCCGAAAGTTAGAACAGTAAGTTTAATATTGAAAAAATAACAAAGTAATGCTGAATTCTGCGAAACGTTTTTTTTCTCTAGAACCACAGGCTAGACGGCTCGAAATGTACACAATTTTATGCACTAAAGTAAAATTTCGAAACAATCACAATTCAGCACAAAATTTCGGGTTTTTAAAATTTAATTATTTTTGGTTCTTGTATGTTTTTTACATAATTTTATCAGCGGGAAAAAGATTTCTTTATATTTGAGATAATTGATCCAAATAAGAAAAATAAAAATCTCCATTGAATGGAGTAATATGGAAGTAAAAAGAATTTCCGTCACATTTAACTGAATTTAAATGATTTTAAAAATAGTTAAAATTCAAAAATAACTTATGAATATTAAATAAAATTCAAGTGAATGTAGTGGTATATGTGTGGTATATAGTGGACCATGGCTGACTTTTTTAAAAAAAGCAAGTGAATTAAAAACAATTAAAAAATATTAATAAAATTCATTGAATTCATTAAATTTGTAATTAATTTAGAAAAAATAAAGGGAAATGAAACAGAATTTCAAAGAATAACTGAAATTTCAAGTTAAATTTAAAAGACTTCAGGATAAAATAAAGAAAAGAAATGATAAATTGAATTGAGCAGAATCGAGTAAATTTATAAGAATATAAGAATTGCAAATTATTCGAAAGAATTTAAAAGAATTTAGGTTCAATTAAAAATAACTCAAGAAAAGTTTATCAGAATTTTGTAATTAGGAACTTTTTTTTAAATTAAGAACTTTGTAATTAATTAAAAAAATATAAGGAAATTGAAAAGAATGAACCTTAGAATGAAAAAAAGAAAAAAATTTATATGAAAAATATATGAATTGCAAATAATTTAAAAAAATTCAAAAGAATTTAGGAGCAATTAAAAATAACTTAAGAAAATGCATCAAAATTGACGTGAGTCAATTAATTAATTGGAATTAATTAAAGAAAAATCAAGGTAATTCAATTGCATGCAAAACCAAAAAATTCAAGGTGAGTTTAAACAGACAATAGAGATGAAATAAAAAAATGTAATCCATTAAATTGAGTAAAATCGAGTGAATTCAGAAGAACTCATATGAATTCCAATGAATTAAAAAGAATTTGTGGTGAATTAAGAATAATGTAGGCAAATTCAGGAAAATTCTTAAGATACTTCAAATTCACAATGTACAAATATTCAGGGTGGATTTAAAGGAATATAAAGGAATTCAATATGATTAAAAGGTCGCTAATGGCTTTTGAATAAGAAATGTTTATTTTTAGTGCATTTCAAAATATTATTATTTTTGAACCTAAAGAAAATTATTTTCAGAATTAAAATGGCCTAGCGGACCGGCAAAAAAAAATTTTTTAATTAAAAGAAAAGAGGCAAAATTAAAATTTTTATTGGGCACCCTAATTACCGCTGTTTAAATTATCTTATTATTTGGAATACTTTTTTATTGATCCAATAGATGCTATTATCATAATATAATAACAGATTATAGTAAAAATGTCAGCAGAAAAAATTCCAAAAATGTGGGAGAAAGTACACGTTTCAGATGAAGATTTTATCAAAACTAACTGAATTAACTTTCAACTAAACTGATAAACTTTCAACTAAAAAAATGAATCTTTAACTGGAGAAGTTGAATTTTTTACCTAGAAAAAAGGTGATCATTAGGTTTAATTTTCTACAATAAAATACGAATTTCCCACAAATTACAAGAATTTTTAAAAACGTAGTTTAATTTTTCAATAGAAAATATACATTTTAAACAAAATAGTTGAATTTTTATCAAAAATAGATAAGGATTCGAAAAGAATAAAACAGTTTAATTTTCAGTTAAAAATCTATTTCTTAACTAAAAAAATTGTATTTTTAGGAAAAAAATTAATTTTTAATAAAAGTGTTTAGCTTTTAACAACAAGTAGTTGAATTTTCCAGAAAAAAGGTAAAATCCCAACGAAAAATGTAAAAAATTTAGACTTTGAGATATTTCCTCTTTGAAATACTACGTCTACTCTAAAAACTACTTGAAGTACTTTCATCTTCTACAATTTCGAAGAAGGAACTTTTAACTGGTGACGAACTTTGACTTGGAACAGGGATTTTTAAACTCCTTTGTTCTGCATCCCAGTTTTAATCCTTCAAAAAAATTCTCGTTCCATATGAAAAGTCTGTCTCAAGGGAAATTATATTTCTCCACCTAAAACTGAAATTTCTAAAATAATGAAAACTTGAACTTTTATACGATCAGAAGTAAATCCTCGATTTTTTAAATTCAATTCCCAGTCATTTCCAGGTTTCCGGGTCAAGGCCCCATCCTGTGTACCATTGTACACAGAAAGAATCGAAGAAGTTTATGTATTTTTTAAGATTTTTAATAATTTATTTTTAGAGACTACATCCATTCAAAATTGAGTTTTCTGAAAAGAACGTTATGGAAGTACTTTTTCACCTTTCGCTCGTTAGGAAATAATCGCTAATTGACTGAAAATTTTAAATCTCTGTATCAGTATAGGAAAAAATTTCATCTGCAGCATGTACTTTGTCCCATATTTTTAGAAGTTTTTTCTGATGGGATTTTTACTATAATCTGTAGTTGTATATAAGTTGTATTAAAAATTGTTTAAACGGATAGTAGTACTTTCAACTTTATAATATTTGTAGTATAAAAATAAATAATAAACAGGCTGTCACTCTTGTTCGGAAAATGTTTAACTCAGGCCCATCAGGTTCGGTCAGTGACGTTTAGGGCTGCAGCCATGCCTCGAGGTGAAGTCTATTTGCTTATAAAATATGCAGAACATTCGCCCTCCATAACTGCTCGTAAGCACTGAAACTTGCGTGCGGGTACCAAGTCGGCACTTTTGGATTTCCTACGCTTCAGTTGGCACGAAAGCTCCTCATGATATCAACTGTCATGTCAAAATTAGATTCAGCCCAGTTATGGACAAATTGAATTACCTCAATTGGTCAATTTATCAATGTTCCAGGATTAATATTTAAGGGTTCCTTAATAATAAGTTCATCACAATTCATCATTTTACCTAACATTTTACTAGCTCTAATAATTCTGAAAAGAAACCAGAAATTTGATTTGCTCCATAAGTACATTGTGCTTTGAAAATAAGAGCGTTTTCAATTTCAATTATATTCTCTGAATTTTCTTTTGGAAATACATAATTGAGAATCATTAAAATTTATTATGATGACTGTCACAACAAATAGTAAGAAACAGTAGAAAAATAATTACATTTTTGTTCTCTTTGTACATCAATATTTTATTCAGGAGGGTCTACAAGGTCGGTTTTTGGCCCAATTTACATTTGCCATAAACGGGAAACCCTCATTCCCCCTATTCACCTCATCACCCCTTGAAAAAATAACAAATTTACCGATTTTATGCAGTGTTTTTGAGAAAAAACCCAATAAAAAATAATCAGAAAAATATATATATATATATAGGTTTTTGGGGTCGTTGATTTCGAATCCGGAGTTTTTTGACCTCCATCATTTTATATTAAAGGTCATTTGAATGTCGGACTGCAAAAAATTCTATTAAAATTCAAAAAAATACATACATAGGTTTTTGGGTTCGCTGATTTTAAATCCGAGATCCGTTGACTTCCATCATATCAGATTCAAGGTCGTTGGAAGGTTAAACTGCAAAAAATCTGATCAAGAATTAGTCAATTGATCAAGAATTAATTGGCTTTAAGTTGACCTTAACATTCTGACCTTCTAGTGACCTTGAATCAAATATGGCAGAGGTCAATGGACCTCGGATTCGAAATCAGCGACCAAAAAAACCAATGTATGTATTTTTCTGGATTTTTCTATCGAATTTATTGCAGTTTGACCTTCAAATTACCATAAATTTGATGTAATGGAGGTCAATGGACCTCGGATTTCAAATCGGTGATCCCAAAAACCTATGTATATATTTTTCTGTATTTTTTTATAGGATTTTTGCAGTTTGACCTTTAAATGACCTTGAATCTGATATAATGGAGGTCAATCGACATGAGTTTCGAAATCAGAAACCGCAAAAGCCTATATATGTATTTTTTAGATTTTTCTATCGAATTTTATGCAGTTTGACCTTCAAATGACCTTGAATCTGATGTGTTTTCATTTTTAAGGGGTGTTTGAAGTGAACAGGAAGGATGAGAGTGGCCCGTTTAATGTTGAATTGACTTCTTATTGTTAGTAGATACTGTAGGAATTTTTCGAATTTTTGGGGCCAAATCTAAATTGGGACAAAAACCGGCCTTAGAGACCCTCCCCCTTTGATCTAGAATCGTTTGTTGCTCGTAAGATAGCGTTTGATGTCAAAAGTCGTCGTTGGATAATCAAAATTTAAAAAGTTATGCACTTTTCCAAATTGGGGTGCCAAACTTATGAAATTTCTGGCACTAGTAACTATATAAATTTTTAGTATGTGAATAAAATAAAAATGTTAAAAATACATTTTTCATCAAACAATTTCTTAAACTGTTTAGTGGCATTTTTTAGGGTCGAAAAATGCTTTAAATATTTTTGAATCTTCAAAAACGATTTGAAGAAAACTTTTTGAAATTCTTAATTTAAAAGTATTATTTTGTATTTAACATCTTGCAAAATAGAAAGTTTATTAAGTAATTAAATTTTTTCTGCCTTATCACAATTAATGACGAAATTATATGCGGAATTTCTCATTTTTTTAATGTGGTAATTTCTTTTTATATGCCCTTTAAATAAGTAACAAAATACTTGAAATATATCAGTATTATTTTCTTAGACTACACTAATTTCTTAACAATTTATTATTAAAAGTAAATGATAAAAAATTATTTAGCAACCAACGAATGATTCCCTAAAAACAAGTTGAACTTTTTTATTTATATTTTTATTTGCAACACTTACAAGATAAAAGAGATTTTTAAAATTTTTTAAAGATTTTATGGAACTTCATAAAACGTTTATAGATTTCAAGGCATTTAAAATTATTTCAATGGATTTCCTGGGACTCAGAGGTATCCAGGAAGCTCAAAGGATTTTAAGTGATTTGAAGCGATTGCATAATAACTTAAAAATACTAGGTGACAAAATTTTAAGGAATTTAAAAAGATTTCCAATTTTTTGAAAGGATATGAGACGATTATTCAATACTTTACGGGATTTTGAAAGCTTTTACGATGTTAAATGGGATATTAAAAGATTTTAAGAAATTTAAAATTTTTTTAGATTTGAAGAGATTTTCTATTATTTTAAGTTACTTAAAGAGAATTTATAGGGTTTTAAAATATTCTAACGACATTAAAGATTTCAAAATATCTGAAAGGATATCAGATAATTTCAAAATATTTTTATAGGACTTTAAAAGCATTAATGGGTTTTCATATGATATTCAAATATTAAAAGAGATTTCAAAAAATTTTAAAAGATTTTATGAAATTTTAAAAGATTTTAAGAAATTTCATGACACTTTAACAGATTTTAAATGATTTTACGGAATTTCCTGATACTCAGAGATTTTCATAAATAAGGTTTAAAGGATTTTTAGACATTTTAAGAGATTTCATGATATTTTAAAAGACTTCCAAGGAAATTCAAGTAATCTAAACAGTTTTAATGAAAATTCATGGAATTTTGAAATACACCCGACTCTTAACTTAGTCACAGTGTCAGGGTTTGCCTGCAAGTAGCTTTATTTCTAAATCGAGAGTATCGAAACATTAACAGTCAGTGTCGTCTGAATTGTTCCCAATTGGAATGCATAATGTTGCGCTATCTCCGCATGTGAGTACCTGCGCACTGCGCCTTTACGCTACGCCGTTAGAGTTGTCCAGGCAAGAGTCGCAAACCTAAATCGCCACGCGCGCAAAGAAGCTGTGCGGGCCAGCAGTTCTAGGGATTACTAAACCGTGAGTGGCTAAACCGAGATTCGGGTGTCTTTTAAAGATTTTAAGGAGTTTATCGGCGATCTACACCAGATTTCAAGAGTGGTTGACCCCTGTCTCTTTAATTATTAATTTGAAAGTAATAATATAAAAAACCTAATTTACGAATCGGTAACGAGATTTTCTTTGGATTCGCTTGTATTCTGCGGAAAAAAATAATCATTATTATTATACCATTAGGTTAAATCTCTTTCGAGGTAAGCGTAACATATTAGATTTTAGCTTCGTTATACTAGCGAAGATCAAGGAATTTATATGATATGATATTTACAATATATTAGGAATCAATCAAAGTGATAAATTTTCAACTAAAATGATCACACTTTGAATTTTTAACAAAGTACATCAAATCTCAACCAATTACTTGAATTTTTGAATTCGAATAAGATTAATTATCTACTAAAATATATCAATTTTTAAATATGTACATTAATTCTTACCGAATAGAAGGGGGAATCAGGGGACATGTGGGGTAGGAAAGTGAGAGAAATGAGGTTTATGGAAGTTGGAAAAATGAGGTGTGGGACAGTAAGGGAAAACTAGAAGTAAGAAAGAAGAGGAAGTGAGAGATGGGGAATTTATGTGAAGGAATTTAGGGGAAATAAGGGGAGGGGGAGTAGGGGTGGGTGAGTAGGAAAACAGAATGAGGGAAGCTTTGGGATGTGAACGAAAAGGAGGTGGTAGGGGAAGTTAGGAGAGATGAGGAGTGGGGAAGTAAGGAAAGTTAAAAGAAATAAGGGAAGGTGAAGTAGGCGATGCGAGCATGAATAAGGAGCTGGCAAGTAGTGGAAATTAGAGGAGGGGAAGTAGGGAAAATGAGAAAAGAGGGACTAGGGGAAATATAGGATGGGGTAGCGAAAGAATATGTGTTTTCTGGGGGAGTCGGGAAATTGAGGGTAAGGCTTTGAGGGTAGTGCGGAAGAATAGAATAGAGGAAGGGAAATTCGGTTTGGTGAAGGGAAGTGTTAGCTGGAAGTAGTGGAGGAAGAAGTTATGGAAGGGAGGGAAAGCGAAGTCTGAAACCCTTTTTTGTAGGCATAAGGACTACTTTTGACTAATTTATTACAAATTAGTAGTAAAAAAGTGTTATCGTAAAAAAAAAGTGTGAAATAGTGTGACGAGTGCGAGGTTTGCCCTCGGTTAGCCCTCAACAAAATTGCGCCCTTTTATAACCATGGCAATAAATGAGAGTAAAATTAAATCAGTAACGGAAGTGGTAAAGTCAAAGTAGAGACAGCCCAAGAGCAATAAAACGGTTTCACATGTGATGGCTATCGATGGCTAGATTTGGCCGAGGGTTAATAGCGATAGCTCGGGGGTGTCAATGGTCACGGGGTAAAACATATGCTGGCTTCGGGTTAAATAATCGGACGCGTGTCTTGTCAGGATCTGCGTAAGTGACGAGCTTTCGTGCAACACGTCAGCTCAGGTAACCTGCTCTGCCCGAGTAAACTCGCGTCGCATGATATCCGCCATATGCTTTGCTTTGCTTTGCTTTGCAAGCGGCGTCAATTCGCGTACTTCGTTTGCTCTTGCTCTTTAATTATTCGTCGAGCTGCCTAATTGCGAATTTCGCATGCTGTTCATTTTCCACCGTTCTATTCCATTTATATCTTCCCTGGATGAAAAAACCAGTGGAAACACTGAAACTACCTTATAAATGTGTAAAAAACAATTTTCAGGTAATTTATGTTTGTAATTAGGAGAAATCCAAGGGGCTTCTCACTATGAAATCGGGAAATCCTAAAACAGTGAATGCAGCAATCTGTAGTGAATTCTTATAGAGATTTTCAAATCGTCGTTCAGATTGCCAGTAGTTCCGAAATTTCTGAACCCTGTTCGCAAGAAGAACTTACGTGGGATTCCAAAGACTCGGCTAAACTGACCACCAAAGATTTCCAAGATTTCTGAAGAATGCTGGATGGCTGAGAGATTTCCAAGAATTCCTCCAAGAGTTATCTTCAGATTATAAGCGTAGCAATCTAAGATGCCTTAGTGAGTAGATAGGAAAAAATTCAAGAACATTTAAAGCAGACCGGCTATTGGATCGGTCTGATAAAAAAGTATTCAAATTAGTTTGTTCATTTTTGCGGAGAAATATATCCTCTTTGACATAATGCGTATTTAGGGGCCCTTTGCAGGTTAAAATTTGAATTATCACTGTTTAAAGTCGTGTCAAAAGACATGGGATCTTATGGAGCGGTAAATCGCGGCCTCCAGAAATGGTTAATTTTGGCTCTAAAACACGTTGAATATTGTCAGGAAAACTTTTTTGGAGACAGAAAATATAATGTAAAACTTGAATTACTGTTCATTAATACTTGCTTCCAGAGTATTTCAGCTTAATTTTAACAAAGTTTAGACAACTGCCAAGCGTGAAGAATGACTTTCATTCGCATAAAGTAAATTCAACATTTAAATCTACATTTTATTATTATTTAAAAAACATATTATTTATATTGATCAGCATAAAAATTTGATACCTAACTTAATAATTAGGATCCTTGACAAATTTTGTATTTAATTCCAAATTTCAGAAAAAAATAATGGACATAAGAAAGATTTTTTTTTTTAACCTTCGAGTACGGGGGTGATTTTAGTTTTGCACTAAAATGGCGCTGATGTTTCACAGCCATCTCTATTTATATTTATATCTGATTCAGTAAGTAAAGAAGTTTTTTGTTATCTATAAACTTTTGCAAGTATATGAAGGCACATCAGAATACGTAAGAAAAAATTAAATGTTATCAACTTTTATGATTAATAACCTTTGTCACGAGTATTTAACGTGATTTCTGACGATAGAAAAGTAAAATAACATAAATAAAATTTGTGCGCTTTTTAATAACTCGAAATCGAGGGTCTACTCACTAATGTACTCTTGGAAATTTCTTAGCAATCTAGCATTCGCGAGAAATCTTTCTTCGGTTTTCTTCGTTCAGAAATCTCGGAACTCCCGGAAATCTGAACGACGATTTGGAAATCTCGATGAGAATTCAATACAGATTAAGAATAAGATTAGAAATAATAATAAGAATAAAATTTTTCGATTAGGTAGCGAGTAGCCCCTCGTTGCAAATTTACTCTATTCTTGTACTTATTGATAACAAAAACTTAAATATAAAAACTTCATAAGAATCAAAATAAAGAAACACTACCTTTAACTTGAAACATCTGCGAGACGTAGTTACAGAGCTGCTAATATTTTGTTATCGGATTTTTTTGTGCAATTTTTGGATTATGTACTGTTGTTAATCTACTGTTGCAAAATGTATTGTCACATAAAAATTCCTTAAATATTTATAAATAATGTTTCATTTAGGTAAAAAGTAGGAATAACGAAGAAGTGAAAGGTGTTGCAACTTCAGTCTCAACAGTCCCTAACTTTTCGCAGATTTTAAACTGAATCATTTTTCATTTTTCAATACCAATAATATTTTACTAATATTTAAAGATTCAAATTCTAATCTTGTACCATTTGTAGAATAGAATCTTTTAATAATGAAATCAAAGAATTTTACAATTAAATTTATAACTTTTTAATGTTGTATTCTCAAAGCTGCCACAACTTAATTTACTTTTAAAAAAAGTGAAAAACTTTTCTCTTTAAAAAAAAGTGACTATTTTCAAATGCAAAAAGTGTATAACATACATTAATAATATGACGAATGTTATTTTGAATTAAAAAAATTTTAAAGTAATTCAACAACAGTCCAACTGATTTATAAGAATTTTAGATAAATTTTAACGAATTCATAAGATTTTAAAATAATTTAAGCTGAATTTAAAAGAATTTAAATAAATAAGACTTTTGTTTTAAATCCCATCCAATCCCAAAAAAATTTAAGTCAGTTTAAAGGAACTTTAGAAAAACGAGAAGAAATTGATGAAATTCGTAAAAATTAAAATTGAATGTTTTTTGAATAATATCAAATGAGTATTGTTTCATTTTCTATCAAATTTTTGAATTATCAAGCCAAAAAGGTGAATTTTCAACAAAAAATTTAATTTGTGACTTAATAGTTTTATTTTCACCAGAGCATGTTACACCATTAGGCCGCTTTCCTTTCAGGGTAGGTGTGACTCACTCGGCGAGGAAGGGATTTGTGATAGTTAATATTTCAACAATAATAAAAAAAAATTTATTTTAATTTAAAAAAGTTAAATTCAACAGAAAATATGAATTTTCATTATAAGACACGAATTTTTAAACAGAAAAGATAATTTAAAAAAAACATATCAACTTTCACCTAACAGACAAAAAAAGTCAATTCTGAAAAAAAAAATTATTTTCAACAAAATAATTAAATTTTATACAAGAGATGATTTTAAACTAAAATGTTGGCTTCTTAAGCAAGAGGATTTTCTACCAAAAAAGGAGACTGGTCAACAAAATACATGAATTTTTAACCAACTTCTTTAATTTCTAACTAAGAAAATATGAAGCTTCAAATAAATAATTGAATTTTCAACTTAAAAGGGCAAATTTTTAACAAAAAATTCAAGAGTTAAATTTTCAATTAAAAAAATTAATTTTCAACTAAAAACAAAACGATATTTCAACCAAAGTAGATGATTTTTCGATCCGAAAATATAAATTTACCACAAAAAATCTAATTTAAGATAAAATAGTTGTATATTTAACGAAACATTTAATATATAATACTTCAAGAATTTAAAAAAAAATTGTAATCAAAAAAAGTTTAACTCAACTAAAAAATACGAATTTTCAACATTAGACACGAATTACTAAACATAAAATATCGTTTTTTTATTTAATATATTATTTTTTTAACCAAAAATAATATAGTTACATTTTCAGTCTAAAAATTATTTCTGAAGAAAAATAATAATTTTCAGGAACATACATATATTTTCCAGCAAGAGATGAATCTTTGACAAAAAAAAAATGGATTTTCAAGAAAAGAGAGTTCAAAACGCAAGCGGAGATTTTCTATAAGAGATCAAAAAAATACATGAATTTTCAACCAATTACACCAAGCTCTCGCTTTCAGTCCTGTCTCGGGTGTTGCCTTCAAATAGCCTTGGACTGAATTCGGGGGGCTCGAAACGTAAACAGTGACCGCTGTCTGACTCGTTTGCAATTGGAATATATATGTACGTA
>JAAAKG020150911.1:0-31434 GCA_010014905.2 Druon quercuslanigerum
ATATTAAATCAAACTACTTGGTTGAAAGTTGAACTGCTTGGTGAAAAAAGCATTCTTTCGGTTAATAATTCGCAATTTCAGTTGAAAGTTCATCTGTTTTGACGAAAATGTAAACACTTTGTTGAAAAATCGTTTCTTGGTAGATCATCAATTCGGTTTGATTGTAAATTCATGTATTTTCTTAAAAATTCGACATCTTTGGTATAAAATTAATATTCTCAGCGAAAGATTCAATTTTTTTAAATTCAACTATTTGGTTGAAACATGAACTGCTTGGTTAAAACTTCGTTTTTTTATCAATGATTCCTCATTTCAGTTGAAAATTCATCTGTTAAGTTGAAAATTTAACTATTTGATTGAACGGTCATATTTTTATTTAAAAATAATCTTTTTGGTTGAAACTCCAACTTTTTGGATTAATGTTCTTGTATGTTGTTAGAATTTTAATTTTCTTGGTTATACTTTAATCGTTGTTGACTGATTTGTCAGTCTTAGATTCTACATTTTTTTAATAAGACAAAATTGACTGCGAATCAGTTTTTTTACTGACGAAATGAAGATTAATTTATAACTGGTAATACAAAATTATTTTCATTGCGTGAAGTTAGTTGCAGGAAGGTAAATAATCTAACAGTTACTTATTTTATAAATTGCATTGTAAATTAACACATTTTCCTTTATGAACGCTCTAGAAGCAGATATAATTATTGTTTCGACATAAAAAAGATTTTTAATAGTTTAAACTTAATATTTGTCATTACATTTTAAAAAAATGATATTTTAAATAAGGGCATACTTGTTCATCTCGCTTATTTTTGTTTTTACATATATTATGGAAAATATGAATAAAAAAAAAAGATTTTATATTGTACATGTTTCACGCTAGAAGTAGTTTGTTCTGAAAATTGCAGGTTTTGATTGTGCGGACAATCGGATATGTGAAAAAAAAAGTTTTTTGATGATTTTAAGAATCATAAAGATATTACTGATGTCATTTTAAATAAAAAACATTATTTTGAATAAAAAATGTTGAAACCTGTCAAAAACATTTACTCTAACATTGTCTTTGCAATTTCATTATTTCTTAATATAGTTTCTTACCAATTTTTCAATGGCTGAAATCGTTGAAACCATTTTTTAAAAAGAAAACATGTCTTTAACACATAACTATATTTGAAAATTATTCACTTATATTCAAATTTGGAATCAGTAGAGTTGTACGGAATGTTTTCCCCGAAATTTGGAGTTTTAGACAACGAAGAGCGCAAAATTTGTTTTCTACCTGATACCTCAATACTATTATCAACATATCCTGAATAAGGAAAGAGGATAATTTAATTCGTAAGGATACATAATTTAAATAAAGCTGGCCAAGATTGTTTAAAATTTATGCATCAAAAATGTGGAAAACTGCTTTAATGGCTTTTTCAATTCCTAACCAACATTTTGTCATAAATTTTGTATACTAAGAAATTGCAGAACTAAATTTCAATATATTCTAATTACTTCGGATCGTGATTCTAATTATTTAAAAGGGATTGTATATTCTTACCGACAATTCGGTACAAATGGTCCATTTTCTGATGTCTGCTCTTTATACGGAAAAAATCCTGCTAATATTTTACGACAAAAAGTTGGCAGGGGAGTCAAAAGCGGAAAGAAGCGAGAAATCTTTTATTTTCCATTCTTCTAAACATAACTCAGTGATAAATAAAAAGCGTCTTTTTTAAGTGTGTGATTTTATGAGACATTGATTCCTATTTGCATGGACTTAAAGCTGTTTAAAATGAATAAACTCGTAAATTTTAAAACATTTTTGGACAGTTTTAATGGAATTATGTATTTTTTTAAAATAAATTCTTCATTTTTATCATTCCAGATATGCTGGAAATAATAAAAATTGATATATAAATGCATTAGGTATAAAACACACTTTGCGCTCTTCGATGCTTAAAACTTCAGTACGTTTGTGCAATAGCTGGATTATTTTTTTATCAAACTTAAATTTTTTGATTAAATTGCTTGTATGATATACAAACTATGGGTACTATAGACTTTTGAAATGTAAAAACTTTGTTTTTTCGTCCCACCGAACTATTATTAAATGATTAAGTTTTTGTTTTTAAGTACACCATTGATAAACAGAAAATTAATTAGTTGTCGAGTTATTCCAACAAAATTGTTAAAAACTTGACAATTATTGTAGGTACATGTAATAACATTTATAATTCTGATCACGAAATTGACCGTTAGATCAACGCACGATATTATCGATCAATTGTTTTCTACAAAAACGGCACATAGATTTGCGTTCAATAGTTTTTCTTTGTCGCTATACATATATTACTGCGCATGGTTGGCGTAGAGTCAATGTCCTTTTGATAAAAAGCTATTGATATAAGAGAAAGATATGAAAATTGTTTAAATATTGCACACAGGAAATCTAAGACAATTTCGTTAGAATTAATTAGATAAGGCATATATAAACATTTTGATGGTATAGGGGTATATGGATAAAAATGATCGAAGTTCAGCTTAAATATTTTATTCCTTTTTTTATATTACTAGATTTGCAGGGGAACACATTTTTAATAAGAATACAAATTTCCAATAAATATTTTTTTAGTTTATTTGTTTCTTTGTTTTAAAAGCTATATAAATATAATTTGCCTAAGGTTCTTCATAACATTTGTTAAGATTTCATATAGCACAAAGCAAAATTTCAACAAAAAACTTATTCTTCAACCAAACATCGGAATGTGCAACCACAAAAGATTACAATTTTGCAATCAACAACACTAAAACTTATGAATAAACAATTTTTAACGAAATAGTTTAATATTTAACCCAAGCATATTAATTTTTAACCAACAGTTGCCTTTTAAACAAAAAAGATTGCATTTTTACTAAAAGAGACGAATTTTCTATCAAATAATTAAATTTTTTGACACAATAATATAAATTTTTAATCACAAAGTTATTTTAAACCAAATAGTTAAATTTGTCGATCAAGTAAATCAATTTTCTAAAAAAAGATGAATTTTCAACGAAATAATTACATTTTCAAGCAGACATGAATTTTCAACTAAAAATATGATAGTCGAAATTACGAATTTTCAACAAAATAGTTCAATTGCGAGCAGTCAAGAGAGCAGTCAGTGTAGCTAGTGCATTCAGCGTACGACCTTTTGTTGTGGGCAGCGAGCAGGGACTGCGTATTGTTGTTATTTTATTATTATTATTACATCATTAAGCCGTTTTCTGTCCTGGCATACCTCTCTATCTTCTTTAACGTCCATGCATTTTTTCATGCTGGCTCTTGTGTTTCTATGGCTTCTGATGTCCGAGATTGTTAAATTATGATCTTCTTTATTTTCTAGACCCCCAAAAATTGTATTGTGGAAAAAAAATCAATCTTAAAAGATTTTATCAATATTTTCACAAAAATATCGAAAATAACGCGACATAGAAAAGTGCCAAGAGACAGTTCTTTTAGAACCTTTTTAGATACATAATATATGTTTGGCGTTTTCCATATCTTTTGGCGTTTTGAAAAAAACGTGAGTTTTCGTTTTTCAGACAAAAAAATTTTCTCTTCTCACCAAGACGCAGGTGCAGATTTAATCAGAAAAAATTTAACTAGAAATCATATCAGAATCAGAGAGAAAAATATAAATAACTTTACTATATTAAACAATATCACACTTTTAACAAAAATTAGGATTATTTTTTGATAATGTCCGTTTCAATTTTTTAAATTTAAATACTCATAACATTGCCAGAAATTTTTTTTTGCAAATAGGTAAGATACGTATCGCCTTATACCAAAGAATTTTTAAACATCTTTTAAACTGACTCGAATTGTTCCAAGAACTTTGAAAGATCTTTCAAAATAGAAAAAAAATAGAAAAAACCTTAAAATCTTCTAGATTCTTTTTAAAAGTTGTAGTATTGTTTAAATTTTTTAAAACATTCTTTTTAC
This sequence comes from Druon quercuslanigerum, assembly GCA_010014905.2. Taxonomy (NCBI): domain Eukaryota; kingdom Metazoa; phylum Arthropoda; class Insecta; order Hymenoptera; family Cynipidae; genus Druon; species Druon quercuslanigerum. The sequence continues at coordinate 3,983 of JAAAKG020150911.1, forward strand.
GAATTTATTTTTTGAAACTTTAGGTAAAAAAAGTTAAAATCATCCAGAGAAGATTATTTTTTATCTATAAAAGACTAATTTATACAAGATAGTTTCTACGAAGAAGAAGAATCTTCTAACCAAGAAGATTAATTTTTTAATGAAATTATGAATCTACAACTAAAAAAAATTTGTTTAATAAAGTATTTCAACTATTAACTAAGTAGTCGAATTTTCAAACAAAAAATATTAATTCTTAATATTTCTAACCAAAAAATTAAATTTCTACCGCAATAGTAGCTGAATTTTTAAACATCTGTCCAAGTTCGATTTTAACAGTTTTTAAAATAATTAGTGGAATTTTAATTGAAAAATATTCTATTTTAGATTTTTGTTTCTAAACTGATATTCTTAATTTAAAGAATTTTAAAATGCAGACTTGAAGAATTGAAAAATTAAAACTAAAAGCGTTTCAAGTAGAAAATTTTCAACAAAAAACATTTATCTTTAACAGTCTATTACTTACTAAAATATTAAGAAGTTCTGAAAAAACTTTAAAAAGAAAAAAATGTTAAACAACTTCTAAATTTCTTTAGATTTGGAAATAAACATTTTTAAGCTTTTCAAGGATGTTTTAACTATTTGAAATGAAAATAATTTAACTTCTAATTTACGAAGTTTTCAGTCGAATAAAAAATAATTTTTTCAATTTTCAATGATTCCAGATTAAAATTGCTGAAAATTATAAAATTTTGAAATTTTTATAGTTCATTGATTGATTCTTTAATTTAGAGCATTGAACATGATAACGTGAATTTAGATTTTTGGAATTGAATCTGAATCTTTGAACTCTATAATTTATAATGGTTAAAAATTCTAAATTGGCAGTTTATATGTATTTCATTTAGGCTTGTTTAATTGGAAAGTGGTACCACTTTATAATTTATACGTGCATATTATTTAGCATTCGAATACAAAGATTATAATTTAAAAATTCTAAAATCTTAATTTAAGAAGTTTAAAATTCAAGAGTTCCAATTTGATTAGTTTAATTTTTAGTTTGTTATTTATTACTTCAACTAAAAAAATGCTTGATCTTAGAGTTCGTATTTTTTATTTTATTGACCGTGAAAAATATTTGCAAACCGAGAAAGACACGGAAAATTACCGGAAATTTTTTTCTTCGATTAAAATGGCCACTCTGATATATGTACGTACGTACTTAAAAATCAGTACTCTTATAAACTTTGATTTTCGAGCACAGAATTGTTTACGTTCATTATGACATTATAAAACAAAATTGGCAAAAATAAAAAATAAATATTTTTAAAGACGCAACTCCAACAGAAATTATTCACACGGCCCTGATTGTTTATGGTTTGACGAAACCCGAGATTCTACGAAAACGGCTTCTATAGCGGGACTGAAGTGTATTTGATATTTTGCCAGGAATATTAATAAATTGACTTCATTCTCTTGAAACTTTAAAAAATTAAATGCTTCTCTTTTTTTCGAAATCTTAGAAAATCTACATTTGGTTGTCAATCTTCAATCTTTAGCTTTTAAAGTAAAGCCTAAATCGTTAAAAATTTTCCGAGAAATCTTATTGTAAAACGATATCTCATTACAATTTTGTTCTCTGTACCGTGAGTGTATAGTGCAGATATTTTAAGTTTTGGTCCATAATCTAATTTTCTCGTCTCAATTTTTTCTCGAATTTTCATGCAAATCACTCCCAAATTTGTTTAAATCCAGAAAAACATTATTGAGTTAAAAAAATATATTTAGAGGTTGTGCAAACCCCTAACCCGTATTTCCTACAAGAAAAAAGAGGCTTTTGTAATTTTTTTTTCGCTAATTACGATTTTTTTGCATTTTTTAAATACAAACGGTTTCTAATACATAAAATACTACTTTCTACTGATAACAAGATATCTACATAAATTGCTTAAACAATTTTCGACCGTTTTTAGCAATTTTTTCTCAGAATAAAAGTTAGAAAATTGCGGGGTTTTCCGAATTTTTTCAATTATTTTCAACCTTTCAGTAAGTTTGAGGCAATAATGAATTCAGTTGAACAGAAATAATGGTTTAAACAAATTATTATTTATAATAATATTATCTGATAATGATGTTAGAAAGTTGCGATTTTTTCTAAAATATTTATCAATTTGTCCACTTTTTACTTAGAGAAATAGTAATTAAAGCAAGTTAACAAAAATAAGTATTTAAACAGTTTAGTATGGTTTATAAATATTCGCTAGTAGTACAATGCTAATAAGTTGTGAGGGTTTCTGAACGTTCCATCTTTTCTTTGACTTTTTAGTTAGGAACAAATAATAAATATTAATAATATTTACAAAAAAAGGCTCTCAGTAAGTGCTTCAAGGAAAATTTACATTTATTATGGTCCATAAAAAGAATTTAAACAATATTTCAAACGCATCTGCTTTATTTCAGAAAAATATATTCACAAAAAAAGAGATTGTTAAAAAATGATTATCAGTATTTTAAATTATCAATTGTTTATATAGGTTATAAACCTGTACAAACAATAATACATTTATGAAATGCAACTATCTAGCATTACTATATAATTTGTTAAAACAATTATTTCTTGTAAATTGAGTTGTTTATTGCCTCCTTCTAACGGAAAAGTTGAAAATAAGTTGAAAAATTAGGAAAAACCGCGACTTTCTAATTCTATTTTATTAGAAAATTGCTAAAAACAATAATAAATTATTTAAACAATTTATGACATCTAATATTTATTTAATAGAAACAATTTTCATTTAAAAGATCAGTAAAAAAGTTATAATTAGCGCCAAAAACTCGCGAAAACCCAATTTTTCACTTATGAGGTTTTTTGGTAGCATATAAAATAGACTTATGAAGATGATATACAAAAAATAATTATTAATTGGTGTTCCACAGTCAATTGTAGAGAGAAATAAATATTTCTATTCAACTAATATTGACGATTATGAATTAAATTTCCAAAAACATTTTTTCTAATGGGAAATACGTATTAAACTTCATGGGTCTTACAAAACCTCTAAATATAAATTTTGGAATTTTAGGTCGATATGAAGCAAATAAATACGACTATTTTGATATTTCTGCACAAATTCAATTGTCACATTTTTATCGACAGTTTGGCGATTGCAGCGCTTCCGCGGAATAGAAAAAGGGTTTTGCAAATAAGAATAAATCTATACAACCACATGGACACAAAACGTTCTTTCTGTCGAGACATCAATTTACACAAATTCCATATTTAAATATGAAAAAAAAGAAAATATTTATGATTAAAAAAGTAAATACCTTATGTAATTGAAGACTGTCAAAAAAATCAGAAATGAGGCCATGACGCCATGCTGGAGGGCGACCACGCACTGTTGAGCTGCAACTCATGAAAACAGCCCCTGAGCTGTTCTCCTATCATCCCTGCCGGTTCTTGTGTAACCATAGCGACTAGACCTGTTCCCAATTACAGCTTTTTGGATCAAGTGTATGCGTTCAAGGTCAACAGCGTACGCATTCTATTTTTTCCCCCTTTTACATCTATTACTGTTTACAAGGTTTCTACAGAACCTGGAAAAGTCCTGTAGTTTTGAAAAAGAGCCACGAAATTTGTATTGCCATTTCCTTTTGAGTTTTTAATAATTATTTTAGTACTTTTCTGTTTGTTAATTTATTTGCTAATTTTCAAAATTAGGATTAATAGGGCATTTCCAAAGAAAGCCAAAAAAGTAGGGTCAAATTTTTAAAGATAATAACAAAAAAAACAGTATCAGAATGACTGAAATAATAACTTTGTTTGTTTAGGAATATGGAGTATATAGTTCTGATTAGTTTTCAAAAATTCTTTGCGCAATCATAATTAAATATAAAGTTAAAATAATTTTGTAACAATTGTCATTCAGTTTGAAGGATTCCAAATCTGGGTTTAAAATATTTCTTCCTAAACTGTTAAACTTGTCAACTTGGATTATTTTTTAATGAACAAAGATTATAATTCACAAACATTTAAATTTTAGGAATTACAGAATTTTGGCTTTATATTTAAGACTGTGCAATTTGAATATGAAATTAGTCTTTTTTTAATTATTTACGCTTCACAGCCCAAAAAATAAGTAATTTCAATATAGATAGAAGTTTTAATTAAATAATTGAATTTTAAACTAAATAGTTGCATTTAAAACCAAATAGGTACAAACTTTCAAGAATTATTTTTTTAATAAACTCAATAAAGTATGGAAATGATGATGATTTAACCTACAAAGATAAATTTTCAAACAAATGGACAAATTACACCGTCACACAAAAAAACGTGGTCGGCCCGACGGACTACAACAGTATATCTATATGTTTTTGGGGTCGCTGAATCCCGAATCCGGGGTCCTAAAAACCCAGTTGGCTCATATTTTGTCGAAAAACGCAAAAATATACGTAAAGTCGATGAAAACTGCGATTTTTTGTGAGTTATATAAAAAAAATATATTTTCATGCCCAGCGACTTGACCAGCGTATCTATATGTTGGTGGGAGTTGCTGAATTGAAATCCAGGGTCCAAAAAAGTCAGTCTGTTTGTTTGTTTTTTAGATAAACTATTGGCTGGTTTGGTTATTTTGACCTAGAATTTGGATTAACCGACCGAAAAAAAAACATATAGATATGGTGATTAAGTCCACTAGACGTAAATTTTTTTTTCATCTGATCGCGAAATTGGATTAAGCGACGCAAAAAATTATAAAAGTATGGTAATTAAGTTCACTAGTCATTTTTATGTCTATTTTTGCGTTTTTCGAAAAAATATAAGCCAACTGGGTTATTTGGACCCGGATTCGGATACAGCGACCCCAAGATATACAGATATGCTGGCTGAGTATACCGGACATGAAAATATTTTTGTTTGAAAAATATTCACGAAAATTGCTGTCTTCGTCGATTTTACGGCTATTTTTTGCGTTTTTCGAAAAAATATGAGCCAACTGGGTTATTTAGACCCAGATTCGAATTTAGCGACCCCGAAAACATATATACGTAGATATGCTAGTGTAGTCCGCCGGGCAGACCACTTTTTTGTGTGCCGGTGTTATCAAACAGAAAAGATTAACCTTCAAACAAATAATTAAATTAAAATAATAAATAATTAATAGGTAAAAGTCAAGAAAATTAATTATTTAAAAGACAAAAAGACAAAAAGAGACAACCTTTTGAAAAGAGTTAAATTTTCAACAACAAATTTATTTTCAGTGAAGAAAGATGAATTTTATACAAAAAAGATGAATTTACAATTCAAAAGGACGAATTTTCTATAAAAAATAGACGCATGTTCAACAAAATGGTTAAATTTTCGGCGAAAAGAATTGAATTTTTAATCAAAATAATCGAATTTTTTCCCTATAAGGATAAATGTTTAACCAAATGGTCGAATTTTCAAATAAAAGAGATTAGACTTCAAACAAAAACAGCAACAAAAACAAAAAACAGCAAACAAAAAAAGAGTATTTTCAACAAAATAGTTGAATTATCAAAAGATGGCAGACAAATTTTATGTTTATTTTCAGTCAAGAAAGATGAATTTTTAAACAACAAAGATTAATTTTTAACCAAATGGTCGTATCTGCAAATAGAAGAGAAATGCAAGAGAACAGTTAAATTTTAAAAATCCAAAGACGAATTTTGAGAAGACAGTTGAATAATAAACCTGAAAAGTTAAATTTTCAACAAATAGTTCATTTTCAACCCAGAGTGATAAATTTTTAAACAAATAGTTGAATAAAAAATTACTTTTCAGCGAAACAATTCTATTTATGTCAAACCAAATAGTTGGCCTTTAAATAAAAAAAGATGTATTTTCAGCCAAATAGATTTATTTAGTTAATGAGGGCTTTAAACAAGTTAAAAATAGTCCATTTTTTTAATTCAAATCAATTTTGCTAACCTCGATCCAAACCAATTTTATAACAATTTTAATTATTGTTTTTTGTGTTGTGCCATATATTAATTTATTAATAAATTAAAGAAATAAGGGTATTTGTTTATAACTTTTTCGAGTTTTGCAGTCAACGTTTTAAAACCTACTGGGAAATCTTTTTTCTACCTCAAAAAGTAAAATATAAGCAGGGGGAGACCAAAAAAAGACAAAAATTATAAAAGTTTCTTTTTTAATAACTGACTAAATTTTAGCTTAATTATTACTTATTTGGGGGTTCGATCATTTATAGTTTATATCATCTTTCGAGAATTCAACAAATATTTGAAAGTATTGGTTCTGTACAAGAGAATATCAAATTTTATATCAACAAGAATGTATCTTCTTAATAATTGAAAAATATATTATGAAAATTTCATTAAGATTACCAAAAAATATTCTAATTTTTTTTAATATGAATAAATTTTCTGCTCCATTTTCTGCCACAATAATATTTAAAAAAAAAGAATTAAGCTATGTTAAAATGTCGCATTTATTTTTTAATGGATGTGATTAGTACTTCCTACTTTCATATTGTTTTGTAAAAGTTTTTTGATGAACGTATTTGAGCAAAAAATCTTTAGTTTTACACCCAAAATCGCTTCTTTTTCTTTAAAAATATCTGAAATGTGGACAAAATTTCACACATTTACGAAAAATTCAATGCACCAAAAGCGACGTAAACTTGTTGGTTTTTCAAGGGTCCACTTGACTAGTTCGACTAGGCTAGGTCATAAATTATGAAAGACCCTTAAAATTATACGACAGCCACACCCCAAAATTCCTAGTGCTATTAAGACCTTAACTTAAGTAATTAAGTAATTTAATCATTTTAACAATTTGTGCTGTAAATTAAAGCTTATTATCCAAAATATTTTTATTGTAATCGGAAATAAATGTTAAAATATATAAATTCTCAGGTTCAGATTAAAGGATTATAATATGTAAATCAAAATGAGTTCAATACATATTTTAAGGAGTCTACACAGTAACTCACCTCGAAAAAAACGCTATTTTCGCAATTTTTTGTTAGATTATCTACAAATATTATGATTTAGGACTTATTAGGCTTACTAAATGCACTCTTAAAATACAATAATCAAATTATTTCAATTCCTTTTTTATACAGTTTTTATACTTAAAAATGCCAGTCGAACGCAACGCCTTAAAAAGTAGGTAGGTCCGGCCTGTTGATAAAATCTCGGAGCAGGGTTACCTAAAACCAAAAAATCAAAAATTTTTAACTTCAGTATAACAATGGCTAGGTCACCTATGATTTTTTTTTAATTATGTCAAAAAAAACTAAATTTTTTTCGAAAAACGGTGAAAAAAACGCAATTTTTTATTTTTTTTTCGTTTTTTGTCCGCCATTTTGTTATTTTTTGACATATATAAAAAAAATCATAGGGGGAAGAGCCATTGTCATACTGAAGTTAAAACTGTTTGATTTTCAAGTATGAAAACTGTATAAAATGAATTTACAAAAATTGTTTATTGTATTTTAAGAGTGCATTTACTAATCCTAATAAATCCTACATCACAATATTCATACATGCTCTGAAAAAAATCGCAAAAAAGCGTTTTTTCGAGGTGAGTTACTGGGTAGACCCCTTAAGACCAGACCTCGGTCCGAGCCTTGGACTAACTTCAGAGACAAAAAATAGTTTAAATGGTGTCCCTAATTTTAAAAATAGTGTCATAGAAGTGCCATACCATTTTCCAAGTATTGAACATATGCGCAGTTCGAATTTAAAAGTGTATAGTCCGAAATAAAAAATGTTTGTATCAGAAAATTAATTTTATTTTGGTAGCAAAATGTTCGTTTTTCTAGCTTCATATTTAAAAAGAAATAAAAATGAAATTCAATGTTTATTTTAAATGCTATTCTTCATTCTTTGGTCTATAAATGACCAAAATTCCTATTTGTTTATCGCAGGCTTCGCAGGCTTTCTCCCTTTCTTCTATTCCTCTTTTTTGGTTCCAAATTTTACTATCTTGTTTCAAATTATATTTTTTTGTTCGCGATTCCATAATTTTGTTTAAAAGTCATACTTCTTGATTGAATTTGCAATTGTTTTGTTGAAAATTCGTCTTTTTGTCTAAAAAATTCAACAATTTGATTCAAAATTTATTTATTTGCTGACTAATTTTGTCGTTGAAAAATGCAGAATTTTTAAACCAAAAATTATATTTCTACAAAACAGTTAAATTTTTTAACAAATATTTTAATTTTTAATTAAAAAGATTAACTTTCCAATCACAAAGGTTAATTTTCTACTGAAAATGATGCATTCTCAACAAAAAAACATACATTTTTTAACAATTAGTTCAATTTCAAACCAAGGAGATTAATCTTGTACCCAAAAAATAATTGGTTAGGCAAAAATAGAATAGTTAAATTTTCATAAAAATATGTATATATATTTTCCCTTTAAAATATGAATCTTTGAGAAAAAAAATTAATTTGAAAAAAAAGCAGTGCAATTTTCAATCAAAGAGTGGAATTTTCACCCAAAAAGACTAAGATTCAAAGAAGACATTTATTTTAAATTAAAACCAGTTGAATTTAACCAAAAAGGCGAAGTTTTAAAATAATAATTGATTCCTCAAATAAAACAAATTAAATTTCAACTAAAAAGTTGCATTTTTATTTAGCAAATGGGTTTCTTTCCCAAAAACTATATATTTTTGAACATATGTACATACATATTCAAAAAAATGGTTAAATTTTTAACCAACAGGATTAGTTTTCTACCAAAAAGACGAATTTTTACCAAAATGCATGCATTTTCAATCAAATAGTTGAATTTTCAATGAAAAAAAGATAAATCTTGCATATGAAAACGTTAAATTCCAACAAAAAAGTTAATTTTCAAATAAGAAGTATTTTTAACAAAATAATTAATTTTTGAACCGAAAAATACAATTTTTAACCAAGAAACATGAAGTCTTAACATCAAATTTAATAGTAGATTTCTCAACCGAAAATAGTGAACTTCCAGTTTCAATTTTCAATAAAGTTTGTATAAATATTAAAGTTTATTTTTAACAATTGAAAAATATTATTTTAGAAAACTCTTAATATATTTTGCAGAAAATAATAACTGACAAATAGCTGTTTAAAAAAAATTAATTATATTTATAATGAATAACTATTTTTGATTTGTTTTTAGTGATTGGAAGACATAAAAATATCTTGATTAAGAAATTACTTTGACCGCGCCTCCTCCCCACGGCCCCAAAGAATTGAAGTAATTTTTGTACGGTTCCTAAGTGGTTTAATTTTTTTTCCTGATTTTGGTAAAAGTCATAAACAATCACCAAAAGGAAAATTTCCCCTCTGCCATGTACTATTTGTAAACATCTAAAAAAGATGTATAAAAATATACAAATAATCACAGATTTTATTGATAGTATGTACACTTGATCATAATAAACTACTCTTTATGGACTTTAATTATTAAGAGGGTGAAAAATGCGAGAATATTTGAAATGGATATCAATTTCCAGCCACACGCAGGCATGCGTCTAAATGGGTCAAGATGAAAGGTCCAAATTTTAGGGCGAAGTTGTCTAGGGTCGATAATACTTCACGGCCACGTAACTGTTGGAATTGGGTCAATAGAAAAAGAAGTAGTTCCAACCTTAACTTCCTGTGTTAATATATCATTATTAATTTCTTAACATTTATAAATTCTTTTTCTCTCTTTGAAAATGTATGTACGAATATTGTTCTGCGTTGCAGAAAATAACCTTTGCCACAGAAATCGATTTTAGTTGTGTCTATATTTAGAGTTTACTTGATGTGTCGTACAAAATTGTATTTTTCCGTTATAAGGGAGCGTCTTCTCGAAACGTCATGTGATACTGAATCTGATCCCCCTTCTATTTTTTAATACGAAATATAAATTTAATTTTATATAACCGTTAATCTAACTGAACATATTAAGGACCGTTCACAATAGGGTGCTGCAAAAAACGCTTTTCGAGCTACAAGGCAAGTCACCCCCCAAAAAGTTTCCATTTCCTGAGGAATGAACATCCATAATTTTTTTCGAAATTCAAATATTAACACGTGCCACCGGGCAATTAAAAATCCCATTTAATTTACAAGGGGAATTTTGGATTTACGAAAACTTGAACTCTTAATTTAGTGTTTCATCGAAACGTTCCCAGCTTTTCAAGGATTTAAGATGAGGGTCTACGAAATAACACCATCATAATAACTTTCATTTTTAACCCACCCTTACGCTCCGGCCCCCCCCAAGCGCCCCAAATATGACCATTTTAATATTTCCCATGACTTTTTAAACAATCTTTAATTGTTTAAATAAATGTAACTTGTTTTGACAATTTTTTTATTTTTTTATTTAAGCTTCAAATCTACATATAGATTTATTCGCCAGAGGACCTACAGCTTAAGGTGGGTTCCGAACCACCAGAACCTCGGTAAAGGTACATAGAAAAATTTCTAGAGGTACCGGCTCAGGGATCGAACCCCGGACCTCTGAGGTGAAGTCCGAGCATCTAACCACTGTGCCACCGAGGCACTTGTTTTGACAATTATTTAGCCCCCCCCCATTTCTAAAAATGATCATATTTTCTGAATAAAATGTAATATATGGTTATTGTTTGGAGTGGTAAATTTGGTTTAAAAACGTTATGTAATTATTTAAAAAATTATTTATTTTTTATTTTCAAAATTTTTTTTAATTGAGCCATGTAAGGATTTTTTTCATTGCAACATTCTTCTATATAAAATAAAAAATTGGCGATAAAAAGAAAGTTCTCGACTACACTGATATTGCTTTTTCATTAATTGTATTTCGCTAAAATAAAACAATGTTTTAGGATCACTGCAAGATTTATCAATAGTTATTAATAAACTCCAAACAAATTTAAATTTAAAATAAAGTAATTTTATAATTTCACATCTGAGATATTAATCAAAGAATAATGCTTCCAAATGTAAAACTGCGTACCTGTAAGATATCATGTACTTTTCACAGATTTAATCAAACTCACTGATGAGGGCCACCTTTGTGTGCCGAAACGTTTGAAACAACTTATTTAGGTTCAATTTACCTGACCCTAAAGCCAACAAATTACATCAACAATTCAATATTATGTTCATTTTCAGAAAACACGTATTAAAAAAATTTTTCAAGAAAATAATTGTTTTAACAAATTATATTTATTGAAACAATTAAAAAATGGGTAAAATATTCTTTCTATCTACTGCAACTGCAGAAAAATAATAGTGTATTTTCTATTTTCTATTAGTTTTTAAAGTTATCAAAAAGAAGTACTTAAGTAAAAAAAATTTTCTTTTTTCCAAATAGAAATTTGTTAAATATTAAAAGAAATGTCTGAAAATTATTTAAGTATTTCCACAGAAAGTAGCATACCATACTAATTTGAGAAAGAAGTGGACATATATAGCTCAATTTTTATAATTTTTGAAAATAAACGATAATTGATTGTTTAAATAATTACATAATGTTTTTTATTAACTACTCCAAATGATGACCAACTATTACGTTTCATTCAGAAAATACGATTATTTTAAAAGATTTTTGAGAATCAATATTTTTTTAAATAAGTTAAATTTATTTAAACAATTAAAAATTGAATAAAGTCATGGGAAATATTAAAATAGTCCATTAGTAATTATTAGCAAGGAAAAAGAAGATAGAAATTGCTGAAAATTAACAATAAAACGTAAAAATGTAATTTTTTATTTTTGGTTGGTTTCGCAGACACGCCTTTCGCATTCCTAAAAAACTTGGTACGTTTGAATCAAACCCTGAAGAATGAATTAAATTTTTCGAAAATCCAAAATCCTTGGGGGGGTGTGGTGACTCGTCCTCTACGCAGAAAGAAATTTCGAGTGCTTAATTCGCGTCTCAAAGTTTTAGGCAAACAAACGTTTGCATTAGGACACGCCCCTATGCTCTCATGTCTTGAATTCTACGATTTTAGATCACAGAGTCCGAGACTTTAAATCGCATAAAAATTGTAGCTATAAAATCACTCGCTTCCGTGAATTAATCTCTAAAAAATTAATCTCCGTGTATAGCGAAAAAACATGTTGCCATGCATTTTTGGACCACCCTAGTCCACAAACTCTTTCCCCTTTTTTTAAAGAACTCTTTTTTTTCTGTTGTCAAGAAATTTTCCCTTTTTCTCAATTTTTCGCTTAAATTTGAAAAATAAAATTCGTTTAAAAGTCTATGATCATATTTTTCATTTGCAATTAATCTCGATCGGTTAAATATTCGGTTATTTCTTTCAAAAAGTCATTAGTTTCGATAAGAACTAATTTTTTTCACTTAAAATGTTACTATTACTCGTTTGGTTGGAAATTGATATTTTAAATCCATGTATTTTGTTAAAAATTCTTCTTTTTGGTATAAGATTAATCTTGTTGGTTAACAATTCGTATTTTTTGGTTGATTTCAACTGTTTTTAGTTTTTAATTAAAGTTAATTTTTTGGAATTATTAACTTTTACATGGCGCGTTGAAAATTCACTTTTTTGGTTAAGAAATCGACTGTTTGGTTTAACGTTGAACTATTTTGTAAAAAATTAATTTTTTTTCTTTGAAAATTCATTGAGTTGGTTTCTCTCGTTGAATTCATCTGGTTAATAATTCGTTTTTATGTTTGTTGGAAAGGAGTTTTTCCCTGCTAATTTAAATATTAATTTTTTGCTGAGAAACTTTTTTTTAAATTAAATATTCAACTATTTGGTTGAAATTTCACGTGCTTTATTTCGAATTTATCTTTTGGTAGAAGATTAATCTTTTTGGTTGAAAATGCATCTTCGTATGTTAAAAATTTGGATGAACTTCCGAAAAGGTGTATGTTCGATTTTCTTCGGGTTCCGTATACTTATGTATTTTGACGCGCTGATTAAGAATATGATAGGCAAAATTGGCGCAAAGTTGATTGGCATTTACTTCAGCTAATATGCAAAATTCCAAAAAATGTTTTGAACAAAAGTTGTAGATCGCATTAAAATACACATTTTTTGTTCGATGAATTTTTTTCTGCAAGTGATAGTATCGGAGAAAATTAGAGATACATCGATTTCCGGATACTTCTGTAAAATATGAACTTTCTTCCAAACTTTTGGATTTTCAAGCCGAAAAGACGAATTTAAAAAGTTAATTTTTAACCAATCATTTGAATTTTCTACAAAATAGTTAAATTTTTAGTTAAAAGAATTAATTTTTTGATCCAAATCAATACGAGATTTCGACTAAAATTGGGAATATTTAGTTCAACCAAATACTGTATTTTAAAGAAGGTATTTTCAATCAAGTAGTTGACTTTTTCATATAAAGAGATACATTTTTAACGATAAAAGTGATAGTGAATATTTCAACAATTAGGATTTTTAATTTAAGTCCTCAGCTAAAACAGCTTAATTTCCACACCAAAAGTTGCAAATTGTAACCAAGATAAATGATATTTTCGCAAAAAATACGAATTTTCACCCAAATACATACATTTTTAACTAAATAGTACAATTTTCCTACCAAATTGTTCAATTTTCGAGTTGGCAATGCCAATTTTCTAGTGACCCAATTCCAACAGTTACATGTTCGTGAAGTATTATCGACCCTAGGGCCTAGACAACTTCACCCTAAAATTTGTATCTTTCATCTTGGCCCACTTAGACTGATGCCTGCGTATGGGTGAAAATCGATATCTATTCCAAATCTTCTCGCATTTTTTAGCCTTTTAATAATTAAATTTTATAAAAAGCAGTTTATTATAATCATAAGTACATACTACCAATAAAATCTGTAATTACTTATATATTTTTATTGGTCTTTGTCAGATGTTTACAAATAATTCATAGTACGGAGGAAATTCTCCGTTTGATAATTGTTTACGTTGAGGATTTTTCGTAAATGGTTTCAAATCTTTTGGAAAATCTTTGCTTTAGTTCAGAACTTTTGTCAAACCCAGAAAAAAATTAAACCACTTAGGTACCGTGCATAAATTACGTAAATTATTTTATATTGGGTGAGGACGGGTCAATAATTTTTTCTATGCCGTCTTACATGGGATAGGGGAGAACGTGGCAAGCCTATTTCTTACGTAAGATACATTGAAGTCTGCAAATCCCTGAAAAAAATTAAGAATAGGTATTTATTGTAAATTTTATAACTTTTTCTATGCAGCTATTATTTTCTACAAGAAAATGTTCAGTTTTCTAAGATAATATTTGAAAAGTGTAAAAAATAAGCTTCAATGTTTATTTAAACTTAATTAAAAATTTAAACTGGAAATTTATTCTTTTCGGTTGAGAAGTCTAGTACTAAATTTCAGTATTTTTTACTGTAGTGTAAATTTTTTCATCAAATGTACGTCTCTATCCAATTTTGTTAAAGAATATTTGAAAAATTCTCTAACTTAAGTTTTTTTTAAATAATTGTGTATTATTACTACTTACTACAATGTTATTTTTCAAGAATTTTGAATGATGCCAGAAAATCCAGTACATTTTAATTTTGAAAAAATAAAAAATTTATACAAACAATTTTTTAAAGTGAAACTTTTTATTAAAAAAATTAAAGAAAAATGTTTTTATTTAATGTTTGAATTATTATTCAACTATAATTTTGTTGTCAATTTTGTATTTTTATTGCAGTGTGATTTAAAAAAATGGTTACTTTCTCATAACTTTTCATATAATTTTAATAACTTTAATAAAATTTTATATAATTTTGCAACTGGAAAATTAACTAATGTATAACACATTTTAAACTGTAAATTGCTTTTCTACAATAAATGATGTAATTTTTGCAGATTTAATAAAATTCACTGATGAGATCCTCCAACGTGTCCACAAAATTTCCCAATGATAACATCAGAACATAATAACATATGAAACATCAACTTCGCAATAGATGAATTTATTTTTAAAACTTACTAAGACTTCTAACCTTCTGTAAAATTCGAGATGCGCATATCTTTTACCCACTTTTTTAGTTGAAAATAATTAACTAATTATTTCAGCCGATTGCACTTTAATATATGAAAACTAATAAACAGACCTTTCTATGCGTTCCTTATTCTTAAGTTGTATATTTTCTTTATTTATCACTACACAAACTATATCACTAAACAAAGAAATATATTTTTGCACTACCTAAGTATATAGTGATGTAATAAAGTCATGTACATTCTACAACATATATCCTTAAGACGTGAACGTTTCCATAACACTGACCGATCACAAAGTCTTTCTAAAATCAGATCACCTTAAAGACGGATTGGTTATTAAGGTCTATGAAAGCAAACCAATTCCTTTGCGCTATTTAGTAAAAAAACGCGTAAACCAATAAAAAACAGCTACCGATTTAAAATAGGGTCACGGTCGACCTTTCTCACATTGTTATAATTCAGGAATTGAATGATATATGCCCGGCATATAAGATTTGCTGGTTGTTAAAAAGTATATAATTAAAAATCTTGAATATCTTAAAAAATAAAGAAATTAATTGTTTACACTAATTAGACAGAGGCTAAACGTCCGGGCAGTCCGTACTTTCAAAAAAACAGTGTCCGCGTGTATAGAGTTATATACACTTCCAAGAACTGTTACAAAATTTGAAAATTAAAAAAAATAGTCAGATTTTCAACTTTATTTAAATTGATCATCAAACAGTGTAATGTCTAACACAAATTATTTCCAGTAGGTTTGATTAAGAAAAAAATGATTTATACTGTTATAAACAAACTATTGAACAAGAATAATTTTTTTGTGAGTGCCAATGCTTACTGATTCGCTATTTTAAATCCATAGATTTTGTATGGACCATCACAGATAATAATGTGCGCTTGCAATAACTTAAGAATATATGCTGTTTATCTATTATTTCAATACTTTTTATAAACAAATGCACAATTTAACCATTTTTTTCATGAGTAAGCTTCATTTTTTTCGGATTAAACTTGAAATATTTTGAAAGGACGTACCCCTCGCTGTCATATTTTTAATAATTATAAAAACGCAATTATACAAACAATTTTTATAAGCAAATGCAGAATTTGACCAGTTTTTCATAAATAGAACATAATTTTTTGTGGAATCAAGTCAAAATGTCTTGTCAAAGAATGTTTGCTACTATATTTTTTATAGTTACAAGAACTGTTAATTATACGAACAATTTTAAAACAAAAATGCATATTTTAACTTTTTTTATGAATAGACCTAATTTTTGTGTTCAATCAATTCAAAATGTATTGTCAAAGGATTATTGCTGCCATATTTTTTATAATTACAAAAAATGTTAATCATGTGAACAATTTTCATACTAAATACATATTTAAACTATTTTCTTACGAATAGGCCTAATTTTTTGCGTAATTAAGTCGAAATGTCTTTTCAAAGGCTTATTGCTGCGACATATTACAAATTGACAGAAGCTAATAATTCATTAAATCAAAATTAAGCCTATTTTTGAAAAAATTGGAAAAATGTGCACTTTTTTATGAAATTTTGTTATTTAATAACCAGCGTTTATCACTATGAAAAATATAATAGCAAATACATTTCTAGTTTATTACACACAAAAATTAGGCCTATTCATAAAAAATGGTCAAAATATAGATTTGTTTATAAAGATTGTTTATATAATAAACAGTTTTTGTAATTAGGCAAAGTAAGACATCAAGGAATCTTTAAAAAAATATTGCAAATTATTTATGAAAATTGTTTAAATAATTGGTAAAAAACATATATTCTTAACTAATTGCAAGTTCAAACTATTATTTTTCATATTTCATATAAAATATATAGACTTAAAGAAACTATTCGTGAATTTAGTAAAAATTACAATAGTTTATTTATAACATTATAAAACATTTTTTTCCTTACACTAGCCGACTGAAAATTATTCTTAGTTAGTCATTACATTTATTTATGAAGTGTTTTAATAAATTTGAAAATCTTAAAAGAAATGGTATCACTGAAAGGTTAGGCAAAAAGGTTTAAACTTTGTTGCTAAAAAACAATTTTTTTTATTCAAAGTGATATATTCGTAGTTATTCATTATATCTGGAAGACTTACAGTCATTTCTAAACAAAACATCACAATCCGTTAATAATTATACAGTTGATAGATTCTTTACCAAAAAAGAGGCAAATCAATTTTTAGCCTACAAAATTCATTCGATTTGAACATTTTTTTAAATGCAAGATTTTTAAATCAAGAAAAGATTTGTGATTTTGGAATTTTAGAAAAATGAGTTGTTAATTTTTTATTTGAAAATAAACTTGACATTTTTTTATACGTTTCTGAAGTACCATTTTTTAAAAAGAATTTCAGATTTATCAAAGAAGCTCTTATACCTGTAAAAAAAATCTATATATTATAACAAAATAAAAATATAAAATTAAAATATAAAAGTATCTAAAAATAATGTCTAGTTAGTGAAAATGACTTTTAAAAAAATGTTACAAAGTTATAAACCAATTAATAAAGAAGTCACTCTTTTTGGTATTTGCGATGCTAACCTCATTGGAATCCACGGTTTTTGGCATAAATTCATAAAATGTGAGAAAACAATATTTTTATGATGATTAATTAAAAACAGATGCTATTTGTAAATTACTTAAACAATTTTTATTGATAAATTCACAGTTTGGATATTTTTCAATGGGTAAGCTGGATCTTTTACGAAATCAACTGATAATATCTTTCTAATGATTCTCTGCTATGATACTTTTTAAATTGACAACAAGTATTAATTATTTAAATAATATTCATAAAAAAGTTCAGAGTTTGGATATTTGTAACAAATGGGCTCTATTTATACTGAGAGTCCATTTGATGACTATTCATTTTCCAAAATATTATTTGCCAATGAAGACCCCGCTTGTGATCAGCTCATTAAAAAAATTGTTGACTTGAAATGTTTATTTATTACATACTCATGTAAAATTATGTAAATATAACATTTTTAACACTTTTTCCAAATAGAAAATTCGTTTTTTCTTAAATTTTCAACTACTGAGAATTGAAGAAAAATTGAAATTTAATTTTCAACAGATGAATTTTTAACTATTGAAATTGTAATTAAAAAATTTCTTCAATATTAACAGTTAAATTTCAAAATCAAGAATTGAGAATTCAATTTTCTTCCATTTTCAACAGGTGCATTTTTAACATTTGAAAATCCAACTGTTGTAAATGAAATACATTAAAAATAAGTGTTAACAAAGTTATATTTATTTATAATTTCACATGAGAATTTAATGAATAAACACTTCCATCCATAACATTTTTTTGCCAGTAAAAGTCAATTTTTTCGAAAACGCGTCGCCAATGACTCTGCCGTGATAATTTGTAAATTTGCAAGAATTATTAATTATTAAAAATTTTTTCATGAGTAAATTCACTGCACTGCTTCTTTTTTATTTTTGTATTTATTTTAGCTGATTAAATAAATTGATAAACAATTATTAATCGCCGTTTACGAGCGTACTATTATAAAAGATAGATAATTACCAAGGCACCTTTAGCTCACTGATGTGGCGAAAGTAAATGTGACCATTGAAAAATGGCCACTAATTGAATTTGCTAAAATGAAATTTTAAAATAATTAACAATTATTGTCAAGTTGCAAAGTATCATAGGAAAGATATTCTTAGTCGACTCCGTAAATAAAAATTGAGCAAATTTGTTAATAAATATTCAAATTATAAATTTTCTTGTAAAAAGTTTTTAAACTATTGACAATTAGCATCTATTTCCAATTAATCATTAGGAAACATCAATTTCTGTCACAGCTTATACAAAAGCTCTGAATTTCAATAGGGTAAATAGTGCCAATTTTCAAAAATGATGTTTATTTGTTAATTTGTTTATAAAGTAATAAAATTGGATTCTTATTTTCACCCAATGTACATTATACCTAAATTGCTGTAACATAGATAGAAAGGCTTATTTGAAAAAATTGAAAATCTTAAAAAATTGGTACTTCTGAAAATTAAAAAAATCAACTTTGTTGTTAATTAAAATATTAAACTACACAACTTTTTAAAATTTGAACAGTTTTTATTGATTTTTAACGTCCAAATCGAATGAATATTCAAAAAGGATGCTTAACGTCGAAATAATGTACCCAGGTTCCTTATAATATTTTATATAATAAAAAGGCGATTAATGTATAATAACTACATTTCATATTAATCTTTTTAGATAAATTTATTATAATAAAGCGGACTAATTTCTTAAATTATAAGAGGTTTGTGTAAAAATACCCTAAAAACAAAACGAGCAATTTTTTCGTATGCAAGGAACATCAACGCTGCTGTTAAAACAGTTTGTAGTAGTTTGGCTTCCATGCCCTTATACAATCCCGAAAAACCTTGTTTTCTGCAAAAAGTAATTTTTATTATACTGGGAAAACAGAAATTGATTTTGATATAATAAAAGATTCTAGACTCACTTTAAAATATACATGAGCATCTGTAAAGTTCCTGCATTTGCTGGAAGATTGGAATTATTGCCATGCTGAAAAATGTGAATAATTTATATTAACATTTATTATCTCCTATATTTTAATTATTAATAATGGTATATATTTTTGAAATAAAACAAAAGCGTGGTCTTAAAATACCCAAGTTTGGAAAATGCAATGTGATAATGGAAATTCTTGTTCCTTTTCCGGAGAAAAAAATCCCTAATAAATTTAATGCAGGCGGATGAAATCTTGCATTTGCTCATCGAGAACAATAGTTAAACTCTAAATATTTTGTTTGTTTTGTTCTTACAAAAAATGTTTAGAACAATATTAACCTAATTTTTTAAGCCAAATACACCATTTTTGTTCCTAATTTTAAACTTTTATTTCTTGAAATTTGTTCAATTATGCAAGAATCATTAATTTATAATCTGAGATCGAACTAGCGATTAAAAAAATTTCTCAAACATTTGTAGTGATAAAAGGGCTATTTAAAATATACAAAAATCTCTGTAGATTATGTAATACTCGTTTTGGTACATAATTTCATGATATTTTTTTATTCAGTTTTTAAACAAAAATAAACCTTTCATATTTAAAATCCAAAAATAGAAAAAATAAAAATAAATGATTTTTTAAAAAAGCGCTCGCATATTTCGTATTGCATATCAAAAATATCCGAACATCCTCCAAAGAGAAAATTCAGCAAAATCACTAGATTATATCATTATAAGTTTACCACATTTTTACTCTATTTTGTATGCTTGATAACCTCTAAACAATTAACATTGTTTATAAATTTGTTTATAATTAAACTACATAACTTTGAAAAAAGCGATTCCACGATTTTTTTGCCTGAATGTTAGAATAATATTCCACAAAAGAAGTTATATGTAGTGATGTATTTTTTTAACTTAAAGTTCGTTGAGTCTCACCGTCAATGCTATTGCGTAATTTATTAGAAAAAAAAATTTCTTTTACATAATTAACTTTTTTATCTAATATTTATCTTGTGTGTATTCAGGCTTATATATTGTTTCGATGCAAATTCATTGGTGGTAAATAAATTTTTCTTCATTATTTTTATAAGTATTTATTTTAAATAAATAAAAAAGTACTAAAAATAAAGAAGAAAACATGCGTATGGTACCAACGAATTTGTACCGAAAATTTAGAATAATTTCTTTAATTTTTTTCTATAAAATTACACAACACCATTAAAGTTACCACAAGCAGTTAGGCTAATATTGTTTTTAACATTGTTTTTTAAGCACGAAAGCAATGAAAATATTTTAAGTTTCGACTGGGTTACATTTTTTCCAAAAAGGGCAAGAATTTCCAAAACCACATTGCATTTTTTACATTTTTACATATCTGAACAACCCCTAAATGGGGCAAAATGTCAACATTTGTTCCAAAAAATTCTAGAGCCGACAATTATTATTAATCGATTTTGATCTTGTTTTTTTATTAATACCCTGAACTAATTTCCGAAGAGAATTATGAGAGTCGATTCAAATTTTTTAAATTAATTTTCATAAATAAATTGTATAACAAAATTTCAAAATTGGTGTTTCTAAGATTCAAAAATTTTATTTTCAACAGATCAACTTTACATTCCACCGCTGGTTGTGCAGAATAACAAATATTGTCACCAAATAATATTTATTAATTTTATAAACAAATTATATGAAAAAATTTAATATTCAGGAATATAAGGTAAAAATTAAGTCACATTTTTATCAGAGTAGTTCGATATTTTCCTTATAGCGATAACAAATTATATGAGTAACTTTATCGTTAGATAAAATTCATCAACGGTATACAAAAATTATACAAACAAATCACTATTTGGCCATTTTTTTGACAGCAGATAATTTTTAGACAAATGTAAAATAGCTTCAGTAAAATCCGAATGTATTTCTGCGAATAGCTGGTCGAATAGTGCATTGTTTATATAATTTGTTTATATCGTTAATAAATGTTATCAAACAATAGAGTTACATAATTTCTTATTCATATCAGGACAATTTCAAATCATTTTGTTGGATACACGACTGATTTCTTGTAGAGCTTCTTGTCTTATATACCGGAGTTTTGCGTCTGTTTATAAAATTAACAATTACTGATTAGTTGCAATATTTTTATTCTGCACCACTTATAATGGTGGAATACAAAGTAGATTTGCTAAACAAACCTGAAACTTAGAACAACCAACTTTGAAATTTATTTATAAAACTTATTTCTAACATTCCATAAATTAATTTTGTGCATTAGATGCTAGTAGACTTATTTTCATTGATACCAAGTTTATTTTAATTGTTTTTTTTTTCTTTAATTTTTTTTAAATTTCTTTCAGTTTTTATTTGGAATTTGATTAAGAACATTAAATAAAGGGATCAAAATTCTTGTTGCTGCATAATACTTTATTAATTCTTTGCACTTGAAACGAAAATGTACTGTAGAGTGCCCATTTGGAGGCTGTCTACCTGTTTGCTGTACCACCCCCCACCCGCTTCAAACTGTTCCTCACACAGCTGCGGAACACACAGATTGTAGCTGCAACTCAATCGGGTGGATACCTACTTATGACTTCAATATAATTCTGTATATTATTTTAAATACGTCAGAAAATTTCACTGACTTCAGGATATTTAAATTGACTTCATGTGAATTCAAATGACTTCAGATATTTTAGGAGATTTCAAGTGACTTCAGGAGAATTCAAGTAACTTCAAGTCTATTAACTAGAATTCAACTGACTTCCGCTATATCAGGGAAATTCATGAGAATTAAAATGAATTCAAGTGGCGGTAATTTACGTGACTAACATCATAATTTTTACTTATTTCTAAACATTTAAATGAAATATACTGAATAATTATTGCACAAAATTCACATAAACTTGAACATTTATTCTTTAATTTTCATATTTTTATGTAAACTAATATATCGTTGGAATCGCTATGATTCTTAGATTTTGAATATTATATTGGTAAATTACCAAGTGCCAAATTAAGAAAATAATATCTTCCGTATTTTGGTCCTCATTAGGTACAAAGGTTTTCCGATTGCCAGGCTCGGAGGCAGCACTTCGACTGAGTGAGGGGCAGCCGCGTAGTAGGAGAACCGTACACAGGTATCTGAGGCGGAATTGACCATCGCCCTCTCGAGGAATCTCAGCCGCGTGAGGGGAAGTTGGAAAGTTGAGTAGTGGGGGTAGAGAAGCAGGTACACGGCGATAAAACGCGCTTAGCTCAATTTACTTACCCTAAGTTTTGTCTGTATCAACTGGAGAGGATATGTGAGGGTCGTAGCTACAGTCTTAGCAATTGCACCAATAGCAAAGAAGACCCATGCAGGTGGCTGAGAATGTATAAATCTACTATTAACTCGCCTCTTTAAACTCTCGTATGTCATAAACTGAATAGCAGGATTAATGACCAGCATTAAACTTGGAAGTGTGCCAGCCCATAATCGCTTAAATCCTTCATTTTTCCAAATATGGATAAGCCCACCTGAAACAATTAAGTCCGTTTTTCAAAATCTTTTTCTTTATGTCGTGTGTGCAATAACATTTTTTTAAATATTTATTTCCAGAACATACCATAAAGGGAATTAAAATTTGATTTGTTGTTATTGTCTGTTCCTACACCCTTCATCTTTAGTCTGGTATTGACCACCCAGAGAGGTGTTGTCAGAAGTACATTTATCACTCCTACAGAATAAAATTGACATTGTACATTAAATAAGTGACTAAAAGCTCTTATTTGCTCAAAATTTTTGATTCCATTACACATGTAATTTGTCGGATTGCATTTACAAGATTAGATTCAATTTTATTCTTGAATTCAAGGGTGAAAACGAAGGTCACGGTTGCTAAAATAAATGTCTTAAGTAATTTTCCGACAAATTGTAATTCACTTTATTACAAGATTTGGCAATTAACTACCCTATTTATATTTCGATGCTTTGCAATAAGAAAGAGAAAACTCAAAAATTATAAATTTGATTACTGCAGATTTCACAGCCTAAAATGCTCTTAAAACATGTCAAAAAGGGTGATTTTGTACAAAAAAAGATAATAAGAAAATCCAGATAGATGAATTTTCTAATAAAATAATATGATTTTTCGAGAAACTACATGAATTCTAAAGCAAATAGTTGAATTTTGTTCACGAAAGAAACACAAAAACAATTTTCAATCGAAAATGGAATAGTTAAAATTTTACTTAAAACTATTAATTTACAAAAAATTTAACGATATAGTTCAATTTTCAATCAGGAAATATGAATTCTCGACAAAAAATGTAATAGTGAATATTGCAGCCAAAAATACGAATATTCAACCAAATATTTAAATCCTCAATCAAAAAAGATTGTTATTTTTAGCTAAAAATCGCATTTTGATCCAAAAAAATTAGATTTCTACCAAATAAGATGTATTTTCAAAAAATTGACGAATTTTTAATAGAAACATTAATTTTCTAAACAAAGATGAATTTTCAACGAGGAAGATTATATTTTTACTGAAAAAGTCGATATTTGACAAAATACGTGAATTTTTAATAAAAGAATTGAAGCTTTTAGCAAAAAAGATAAATTTTAATTTAAAAAGATTAATTTTCAACACAAAAGACCGAAAACATTTCAAATCTGGACGGCCCCTACTCTTGAAGTTGCAGAATCTCTCGCGGACGAAATACGTTGTTGCTTTCTTTAAAAAAAACTCGAATTTATTTCTTTCAACCTCATTAACTTTTGGTCTATTTGAAATATTTATTATTTTCTTTTTTATCCTAACAGCGTTTATCGGCTTCTGTCAAAATCCGCCAGAAAACTGAAAAAGATCAGAAAACTGAAAAAGATCAGACATTTTGAAAATTTTTAGCAGTTTTTCTGAAAAAATTAAAAATCGATTTTCTCAAAAAACCCACCATTAGATTTTTTGCCAAATTATTTGAACTGGTACATTGATAATGAAGATATCTTGTGAGCTTTATGCTTGTTACATAAATTTTGTAGCCAGGAGAATTCTTTTTTCTTACAATTGAATTTTCTACTGTTTCTTTGAAACAATGACAGATAAGAAAAAATGTTAAGATAAAAGTTTTCACGTTTAAAATCTTCTATGAAAAATGTGTCTTCTTCTTTTGCGCTATTTTTCATGGTTTCCAGAAAATATATTGTACATAGACCATTTTTTTTCTCGCAAACTAAGAACAATATCGCAAAAAACAAGAGACAGTTTCCATAGAATCTTTTTAGACGTACAAATTTTGATCATAACATTTTTTCTCATCTGCCATTGTTTTCGAAAATAATACAAAATTCGATTGTAATAAAAAAGAATTACAAAAGTTATTTAGCAAGCATCAAATTCACAACATGTCTTCGTTATTAAAGTACAAATTTAAAAAAAAAATTTAATCTAAATGTGGGTTTTTTGAGAAAATCAATATTATAAACAAAATTCAAATACGCATATCTTTTTAGAATTTTTTTTTCAAATCAGAAAAATACGTATTGCCTTTTTCCCCTTTAAAAACAATATATTTCTTCACCGAGAGATTCTGCGATTTCAAGTATAAGACGCTGCCTGATTTGAAATGGATTAGGTCAAAACAAATTTCAATAAAGGAGATAATTTTTTAACTACAATAATGAATTATCAACACAAAAAATTAATTTTAAATAAAATGGTTCAAGTCTGAACCAAAATAGATTATCAAGTGTCAGCCAAACCGTTGACAACTGTTACATCTTCACATAAAAAATATTTTAAAAAAATAAAAGCAATGAGTTTTTACTAAAATTATGAAGCTTCAACAACAAAAATAAAAAAATGGTTTAACCTACAACCAAGTAATATCAATTTTCAATAAAAAAAGATGAATATTCTAGTCAAAAGTCAAGCGTTTGCCGAAAAAATTGGACTTTTTAGCTCAAAAAGATAAATTTCCAACTAAAAAGTTAATCTTCCAGAAAAAAACTTAATTTAAAAAAAATGCAACTAAACAGTTGCTTTTAGAATCAAATATTTACGCGTTACAGAAAATGAAACGAAACAACCAAAGTTTTGAATTGTTGATCACAAAAGATGCCTTTTCGACCAGAAAAGATGAATTTTCTATTTAAAAAGACGAATGTTCAACAAAACAATTGAATTTTCTATAAAAATTCTTTTCAACCAAAAATAGTTAACCTTTAATCAAAAATATTAGGATTTTCTTATTGGGTTCTATATTCAGTTCGCATCTAAGCATAAAAGTCAGAAAAAGGGGACACGTTTCCTGAAAATAGAGGGATACATGAAATGGCATTTTCATATACATTCTTTTTTTTGCAATTTTGGGTTCATTGAAAAACTATTTATATTTTCAAACAAGTATTACCTGCAGTAGACGCTAGTAGCAGGTCTTTTTTGGCCGATTGTTGCTTAGAGCTTTTAAGCATTTTTAATCCATGGAAAGTATAAAAGTAAACAAAATTACTGGCACATAAACTTTGCAATACTGGCACAATTCCTCTGTAAAGTGTACATCTGAAAGTGAATTTTTTATTTATTTTTTTTCAAATATAAGTTAATGCGTACAATTTGTAGAATCTGGATCTCTGACACTCAGAAAAACAATTTTTTGAAGAAAAAAAATTATATACTTAAAAATTTGGTTGAATCAAACAAGATGTGGTTGAATCAAACAAATATTTGACTGACCAAACCAACTGTTTTGGTTGAATCAACCAATTACCTTATCTAGTAAAAGAGTTAAAAAACTAAAAAATTTAATTGGGTCAACCATATATTTCTCTGTCCTTACAATAACCATATTCTATGTTTGTACCAACAAAAATTGTGTTGATTTAACCAAATTGTTTCCTGAGCGCAGCTATGAATTTATGAAATATGTGTGAGACTTACGATCCTTCTTTTGACACCAATTCTTGGATAATCGCAAATGTATGTTTTGCTTCACGGCCTTCTTCCACTACAAACAAAAAAAGGAAAAGAAGTCAATAGTACTGTATGATTAAAATACGTGAATACCAAGTGCTTGCTTAGGTAACACTTTTTCAATGCGATGACGAATTTCTCTTTCTCGAGCATATACATATATATGAAAATAGTGACTAATACAATGTTGAATTTTCTATACACAGAAGAAATATAAGAAAATGATTTAAAAAGAATATTCCCTGGGGCAATAAAGTTGAGCTTTATTTCTATAGATATAAACAATTATAATTAATATTCAGTATTCATGGCTAAAAGGTAGACAATTTTTCCTTTCATAGATCGATAGATTATACTTTTGATTTCCATTCAGTATTTTTGCTACTTTGAATACCTTTTAGATTTTATAAATGTTTATATTAGCATAACAAAATATTGTTTGTTTCAAACTTACGCTGTATTCTAGATCGTACAGTGTCGAGGGGAAAGAAGGTAGCCATAGCTACAACGCTTCCCTGAAATTAAAATAATTTAAATTATTTTTAATTATACAAAAAAAAAGATATCAGAAATTATTCTTGTATTAGATTATGATAGAGAAAAAATTGTATATGATATTCTCTGCATTATATTGTCTATATGAAAAATTCTGATAACAATCTGATATTAGATAATACGATTAAAATGGAATATGCAATTCACATTTTTGTGATCTGAATATTATTCATTCATTCTCATATTTAGTTTCTTATAAGAAACTACGTGTTTCAAAAAAATAAGCGACAAAAAATAGTTATTTTTTGTCGCAAATATTATTACTTTTTTCGGCATGCAAAAAATGAGTTTTATTCATGCAAATTGTCACTAGTGTAACGAAAAAGGGATATTATAATGTGGGGCGAAAAAAAAATACCGATATCTTTTTTTTTAATAATTAAGGGATGATTAAACTACTTTGAAAATAAATCATAATGCAAGTCCTTTTAAAGGACACTTCCTATATCAATGTTTTAAAGAGATTTTGTAGGTCTGATCTTTGGTGATTTATTCC